>JADILG010000246.1:0-28879 GCA_017591655.1 Thielaviopsis populi
TGGTGGCTGCTGTTGAGCTGGAGACGCCTGGGATGCCGTCACTGGTACAGGAACAGCAACAGGTGTTGTTTGCTGTGGGTGGGTGGGTGTACTGTGGCGGGCTGTGATGAGGCCAAGCTCAAAGTATTCATCCATGTAACAAGCCACGCAGTGCCGAAGCGTGGGTGGCGTTGAACAGGTTCCACTTATGCGGGCATTGTTTGTGAGTGCGTGTGTGTGAGAGAGAGTGTGTGTGTGTATGTGTGTGCAGGCAGCTAAGCAAGCCCAGAGACGACAAGGAATCAATGCAATAGGATCGTCAGCAAAGAAGCGACAGGGGAGAAAGAAAACAGTCTTCAATCGAGACCATTGCTCATCTACTTCAGAGTCGTGATAGCTGGCCATTTCCTGCCAATAGAATTAAAGGCTTGTGTTGTGGGCCTCAAAGAATGCGGGGAGGGAAGGAGGAAGGGGCTCGGTTAAATCGCGGCTAACTTGACAGTCTGCACACATCCAACCCTATTGTGTGCCATGCCAACCCTAACAACCAAGTAATGCAAGGGATCTTTCTCTCTCTCTCTCTCTCTCTCTCTCACTTCTCCGCGCAAAACTATGTGCACTTCGGAAAACTTCGCAATTAATAGCGTGATGAAAATCGCTTCGAGATTTGCAAACATGTAGTCCTTGCTAACCGAGAAAGATGTAAATTTTTTTTTTCGCCACCTCAACACTGACACTGATAAGGGCATTATAGAAGATGAGATGAAACGAGACGAGACAGCGAGAACTGGGACGGGAATGAGCGTTGAAGATGAAGAAGAAGACAAGTCGACCATGGATAAAGGAGAGGGGGACAGACGGGGTTGGTGACAGATACAGCTAGCTGGAGAATATGTAAAGACCCAGCACCGTACCAGCAGAGAGAGAGAGAAAGAAAAAAGCAAGGCAAAGGAGATGATGGAGAGGGAATCCCCGTCAAAAGAAAGCCTACAATATAGGGAGGGGATCAGGTCAGACATGCAGGGAGATAGTTAGACAGGTGGATAACACTACAGGAACAGCCAGGCCGCCTCCCCCTCCCTTGAGGCTCACTGAAGAAAAGTCCACCAAGAGAGAGAGAGAGAGAGAGAGAGAGTGTGTGTGTGTGTGTGTGCATGTACTTCTAAGCGAGCTCTCGCGACTTCGGCCCTTTTGGTTAGGGGAGGGAGGGGGAGACTCTGGTTGTTATTATTGTATCATTGTGGCCATGCATGGCTGCTTCGGGACTCGTGTTTCTTCGTTCATTTTCTCGTACTTGTCTCTCTCCAAGGCAAAGAGGGCGAGGCTAGAGCTTCGTTTTTGGCGATGTCCAACCAGAGGGATGCAGGTTCCATCTACGTACTTACATATTTGCATACACGACAACACACAACGTGATGACAGGCAGACGCATATGTGTACGTACATGTTGCATGCTGTACATGAGCGTGCGCGTACGTTTGTTTGTCAGCGTGTGAGCTGATAACCCCCCCCCCCATCAGACACGCTGTGAATGATTGAGTCGATGCTGTAGGTAGAGGCTGACAGATGGTGCAAGAGACAGAGGAAAAGCAGAATAACAAGCGACAAATATGACATACCTGGTGGCCTGCCTGTTATGCTCATGTTATGCACAGGAGTAATTCCCTGCTGCATGGTCCTGCATATTAAATATACAAGGCCAGTCAGTGTACACAAAGGATCGCGATACACACATCGGGGCTGCGCTGTCTCCTGCATATCTTTTCTCCTTTCCCATACAGGGCTGCCAGCTGCGTATAGGAAAAAAAACATAAAGAAGAACAAAGGAGACGAGCTTCTCAATGTTTCTCCTTCAGGATGCAGAGCAAGCCTGGTCGTGTTGAAGTCTTTTCTTCTACCAGGAACGTTCTCTCTCTCTCTCTCTCTCCCACGCACACCAGCACAGAAAAGCAGATGCCTGGAATCCTGACGGGAGGAAGAAGGGCAAGATGCTTGCTCATGCTCATCTCTCAATTCGAGGGAGGCCAAGGAGCAACAACAGGAAGACAAGGCCCTCATCGTTAGACTCTAAGCCGGACAATCTTGACATGATATTGTCCGAGCTTGCCAAGCCATCTATCTTCCTGTTACTCTGGCTTTCTGTGCCTCTCTAACCGACGAGCTTCTCTTACAAGTCCTGCCCGGACAGACTTGACGGATGGAAGGCAGAATCGCGATACCCACTCCGAGAGGGCGTCTTATGTCGCGATTTTGTTTGCAGCGCCCGCTGGCCTCCTTTTGCTGGGACTGCTTGGTATAAGCGACGCAAAGGGAGGGGGGAAGAAGAAAAAAAAGAAGGAAAAAAAAGGACCCGAATATGGTGCAAAGTGACGGTGCAGGTTGGCTTTACCCCCTGAGCCTGGATCTGAGAGTGAGCACCCAAACAGGTTTTCTTGGCATCAGGGCCCACAATGGGGCAGATTGTCTTGCGCCGGGGAAGATGGAGTGATTGACTCTGACTTGCGTCAAAGTTAGGTGAGCTAGTATCCAGGCTCGGTAATTTGAGGGACCAAGTTGAGCGACGAGCAGCAGGACGAGGGGGACAAGCCAGGGGATAGACAATGATAAATGGCCGACGAAAAAAAAGGGGAGAGGGCCAAGATTAAGATCAAGATCATCATGAGTGGTGAGTGAAGACACACCACAGACTTGACAGGGCCTATATTGCACGCAGTATCTTCTGCTCCCTGCCCTGTCTGTCCTGATTGATTGTTTGGGGTTTCCAAGAATGAAAGAGAGAAAAAAAAAGGTATTCTTCAGCTTTGTGCTCTCTCCCTTTTCCATGGTCCCGGGACCTGCTGCCCTGTGAACATAGATATGCAAGTGGTCTAGTAAGAAATCTGGGGAAGCACAACAGAACAAGAGAACCGTGAGAAGGAATTCCAGACCAATGTAGAGGGTTCGCAAGCTTCCAGATTTAGGGGGCGGTCTTCATAGGCCACCTATTGCAGATATGGCCCATCACGCATTGTCGTCTTTGCTCCTCTCCGCCGGACTACTGCGCCAAAGTCGCCGTTGACAGGGTATTACAGGCGCGTTCTAGCTCGCCTTGTTCTGTCTTGGCTTGGCTTGAACTGGTCTATACGTCACTCACGGATCGTTTCTAGTGCTTAACACCAGCCAGCTTTAATGCTTAAGAGAGCTCTGTGCCCTGTGCCACTGCCAGATTTAGTGGCACCGTTTTAGTGCCCATTTCTAGGCCACGGCTAGCGAGCTGGCCCTATAACTCCTTCCATAGCCATGGGATCTTCCAGGCCTGCACTTCTCTAGCAAAGCTAGCAGAGCGAGCAGCACAACAGGGGCAAAGTAGACTGAGAAAAGAGGCAACAGTCGTATACTTGGCCAATCAGAATAGCTGTTTTGCTCTTGGTAGCTCTTGGCAGCTCTTGGCAGTCCTTTGTAGCCCTGGTCGGATCTGTCTTGTTTCCTCGTTTCTTGGAATCCTTGGTGCTTGTAGGCGTCCACGGTGCAGCTCGGCTAAGCCATATATATATAGCAGACTTTAGGGAAGCCAAGCATAGCACGAGTACAGCAAGCGATTTAGTGCTCCAAGGCACTGACTGACCTTGTTTGTTATTAGGGCCAGTCAGCAGAAGCAATAATGCGAGAAGATGAAGCAGGAAAGGGTGATGCCGTTGGCCCGGCAGGCTGCGAGGATCGATTCCTGGGGCGTTTAGTCAAGGGCCATACTCGTTTGCTTGCTTTCTATCTCGTTAACGACACCGCACGACAGCCCGTAGATTGAATAGCAAAATAGCGAGGACAAGAGCCGAAGTCAGAGGGAGAAGAGGAATAGGCATATAGAGGATGCATTCGCATTCGAAAGAAGGAGGAAGAGGAGGAGCATAAGAAAGAAAGAAAAAAGAAGGGATCAGGGAAGAAGACAAGACAAGCAGTGCTGCCATCACCCATGTAATGGGTCAAGAGCCCTAGAACCCTGTGCCTTGTTTTCCCGAGAGTCTAGTTTACGCCAGCAGTGGAGGGTGGGCAAGATAATGACGATGACGACACGACTTTCATTGGACGGAACACAGGACTCGTCAGGGCCTGGTTTCGGACCGGGATTGTCATTGTCATTGCTGTGGGCACGTTTTGTCTGCTGGGTCGAGGAAATGAATGTCCTGTGTATGGCATGGCATGAGGGGGGATCTGTCTCGATGATGCCACGCTGGTGATGGCTAGCGAGAGGGTAAGGTTAGCAAGAGTCAAGATGGTTTGGCTGCGTGAAGGCTTGAGGCTTGAGTCAGGTGCTGTTGTATTTTTATTTTTGCCGTACCTGTATTTGCGTGTTTGTCACTCAGCCATCTCAGACACTGGCTGGATCTCGATCTCGTTCTTGAGACCGTGTGGCGTGTCCCGAGTCACAGATCACAGGTCACAAGCCGGGAGGCCTGCGTCCTACAGTTGGTTCCTTGTTTTGCCCTACATCTGTCTGTATTGTCTCGCTTGTAGCAGCAGCAGTGGCAGCGACAGTGGCAATGTGTGCCTTGTATGCCTTGTGTGCCTTGCTGCAGCTTACTTAGGGCTCTGAGCCCTCTCTCTCTCTTTCTGCTGAGGGCAAGAGGGGCTATCTATTATGTGTCTTTGTTTGCAGGCTTAGTTGCAGTTTCCTTCTAGAAAACCATGGCTGCCTAGCCTAGTCCATTCCAGTCCAGTCCAGTCCAGTCCAGCCCATCTGCCCCTCTAGAATGGATCTTGTCTCTTATTCACACGATGAGGATAAGAAGAAAACAGAAGTCTTATCATTCAAGATGAAAGTGGTGCTACGCATCGAGACTAGGCTTGGCTTGGCTTGGCTTGGCTTGTTTGTCTCGTTCTCTACTTCTAGGTGCTTGGGGAGGGGGGCTCTGAGACTCGGAAAGAGACCCAGAAAGAGACCTAGAAAGAAGCAGGTGGGGACGCAGGAGGACAAAAAACAAATGTGGTACTTGCCTTTTTGACTTGTCTTTGGACCTGTCGCAAGGGTTGCAGCGGCAAGCATATGGCGCGATATTGCTCTTGCTCTTTCCCATTACGCTTCTCTGCCACTCACCTGCTGCCTGGCCACGTTGCTTGGTCGGTTCTCGGTATTAACCATCTCAGCAGCCTAAGCCGGCTGTTTTTACTGCCAAAGAGAGAGAGAGAGAGAGAGAGAGAGGTAGGGAGAGTGAGTGTGTGCATATGCATGTGCATGTGCATGTGCGTATGTGTGTGTGAGAGTAAGAATGACTGTCAGAAGTAAGTGACGGAAAAATAGTCAGAGTCGGTTAGAGTTCGTGGAAACCATGCCAGGAGAACGGAACGTCTGGAGCACCATGGGGGTGTGTCTAGGAGAAAAAAAAAAGCGCGCCACTCCTTCCCATCCATCCTTTCTTGGCCATGCAGTGCAGCGGGCGGGTCCCAATTCAAGTTCTTTCCTCGAAGCTCCTTTCTCCTCAATTCAGAACAAACCCATAAAATGCCAATAAAACAAAGAAAGATAAAATATGTGAAAAATAGGACCCAACAAAGGCAACTTCGATCCTTTCCTTTCTTCGCTACCCTGCACGCTGCTTTTGCTTCTGTGCTGCTGCCCTTTTTGAATCTGCACCTTCCCACCCTCATTTTCTCTCTACCTTTCTGACTTTCTGGCTCTTGTATCTGTCCCTTTATGTTCTCTTTCTTTTCCTTTTCCCCCCTTCTTACAGTCTTTTGGTTTGTTTTGTTTTTGTCCATCTCCTGTTCTGATTCATCAGCTGTCTGTCTGCTCGATTCTGTTTGGTGACCAATTCAATTCACCACACACGATCCCCATAATTGTCGACAGCCTTTGCCCGGTGACTTGCTCCCTCTCACAGCGTCGCCGTCTCCGCCGCCGATAAATGCACCACGCTGCACTGTACGCTACACACTGCACACTGCGCTGTACTATATCTGAACCCGAAACCCCCATCGACAGCAGTGCTGCTTCATCGCCAGAGGAACACCATTGCAAAAAACTCCATCCTATTTGCTGCTGCATTCGACCAACTCCATATCATCGCCTGCGAAACACACTCCATCGTCACATACCAGCGATAAGACAACACCGACAACTCTGACATCTTCCGTGTTCCAACCTTGGGGCTCGTTGGTGGACTTCGCAACTATAGCTACAGCTACAGCCACAGCTTGCTGCCTACTCGCTGCACTTATTCCACCATCACCACTACCATTGCCTCACTGGCTTCAACCACTACTGCCGCGACTGACTGCTACCGCACTTAACCTGCTTTGCCCTGTGCTTTCCGAGATACTGGCTCCGTGCTCGCCCTTGAAATCCTGTGGCCTCCCTAAGCCAAATATTTGGTCAAGTAAGTCCGCCCACTCTGCGGTTTGCATTGGTCCTTGAAATCGCTCAGGTCCCCCTAAACACAAGGCGCCTTTGCCTTTGGTGCTTGCATTCCCATTTGTTTTTTTTTTCTTCTCTGCCCATGCATGCATGCATGCATGCACACAAGCACCTCAGAAATAGCCAATAAGCGGTTTAGTTGCCCATCGCCTTGGTTGGACAAGAGAGAACAAAAGGTCTCTCTCCCCGGCTTCCCATTACATTGGGCCATGCTTCGTCTTGGCTTTCCTTTGTTCTCCTGTTGCCCTTGACAAGCACAACATCTCACTGTGCTCTTGTCCACCCAAAGGTCTTGATGCTGTGCTGTGCTGTGACGGGTTGCCCTGCCCTGTCCTGTGCTGTCTGTACTCTTCACTCCCCATTAGCCCCGGAACTTGCCTCTGAATCTCCCCCAACTAAATTCCTGCCGAGCCATCTGTCCATCTTCCCTCCAATAAAAGAAGAAGAAAAAAACAAACCAAGCCCAAAATCCAACCCCAGGAACCCAAATTTAAGACCTGACCCAGTGCTCTGGGACTGGATTTCTTCTCTGATACTTGGAATTTGGGAACCACTACACTCTCTCGCATTTGTTTCCCACCCTTTTCTCCTCTTTTTCTTCCTTTCCGTGATATCGCTGCCTTTGGATATTCCAGCCTCGTTCTTTCTAACAACCGCCTCAGTCTGCAAATCTGGTGCATAGCAATTTCCCGCATGGTATAGCAGTCGCACTGCTATCAAATAGCCCTCTCTTTATTTCGTGTGAAGCTTTTCAATAAGCTCCGTCATGGCCACTCAAATGCGGCCTCTGCAGCCCGACAACAAGGCCGAATTGAAGAACGTTCAGCTTCCCACCACCATGGAAGGCCCTCCCAGTGTGTGTGAACGCCGGACGGAGAGTGGGAGAGTGCTACGATACCAGCTCACTATTCTGCAACAGCCCGAGCGAGCACGTGCCTGCGGTTCTGGCTCCAAGTGTAAGCCTCATCTCGACTTCTTACCTTTCTTCTCTCTCCGAGTCCCGCGACCTCATCCGCCCTAGACCTCATCATATTAACCCGATATTCTTCCCAACAGCTGCTGCCGATCGACGACCTGTAGACCCTCCGCCCGTCGTAGAGCTTCTCATCTTTGACATCACCAACGGCCAAGAAAAGGACATCACCTTCTCATACAACGTCAATTTCTTTCTGTATGCTAATCTGGAGCATGCTCGTCCTATGGCCCATGGCCGTGTTCAAACTCCCGCTGCCACTAGCCCTCCTGTTCTGACCGGTATGCCCGTATCTGGCATGGCTTACCTGGACAGACCTACTGTTGCTGGATATTTCCTCTTCCCCGATTTGTCCGTTCGCCACGAAGGCCGGTACCGTCTAGCCTTTAACTTGTATGAGGAAATTAAGGATGCTGGCGATGCCACCGTTGACCCCGTTGATAGACCATCCGAAGTTAACACTGTGCCCTCTTTTGACTGGCGCATGGAGGTCAAATCCAATGCCTTCACCGTTTACAGCGCCAAGAAATTTCCTGGCTTGACCGAGAGTACCCTCTTGAGTCGTACTGTCGCCGACCAAGGCTGCCGCGTTCGAATTAGAAGGGATGTCCGTATGCGCACCCGGGAAAACAAGGAAAAGAACAGAAACCATCACCGCGAACCCAAGGAAATGGAGCGTATTTCAAGAACTCCTGATCGTCAGCCTGTTCACCAATACCGCGATCGCTCCATGAGCAACCATAACATCTCCGCGGATAACCGCGTGGCACACTCTGCTACTTCTGTCCCTCCCCACTACACGGAGAGTCGCAAGGCCTCTGCTCCAGAAAACTACTCGGCCCCACCCACTGGACCTCATCGCCCGTCATACTCGACTACTCTTTCTTCTACCTCTTCTTCAACGGTACCCGGATACTCTGGTACTGGCTGTTCCGCATACACCAACCCCTCTGACGCAACAGCGCGCCCCATGTCACCTGCAAGCAACTTTGCGTCTCACAATGGCCCTAGTGCTTCTTACAACCCGCCGTACTCAAACTCCAGCAGACCTTCCACTCAAGGCTATGATCACAATTCCTCCGCATCAAACCCCTATAGTCGCCCAATGGATGTTGACCCCCAGCCCGAAAGTCACAAATCTCATCCAAGAAGCATCCAGCAATCACCTCGCTCTCATTTTGCATCTGACTACGATAACAAGCGTGGCCATCGCTCATCTATTGCTTCGCAGCCCTACACTCAGCCGGATGACGAAACTTGCATCCTCCTTGCGACCATGAAATCTCTTCCCCTTCCTGATGGCGTACGTGATATGAGACCTACCGGGCAGATTATGCCGTCGATTTCTCCCACTGCGCCTCCTGCAGCTTCTAGCGGTCTTCAGAATCCCAACATAGAAGCTGATACCAACAATGAAGAGCCTGCCTACGTGTACCCCTTCGCTATTCCCGACTCCATTTTGAAGCAAGGGCCATCCAAGGAGGGCTGGGTTAGTCGTTCTCACCCCAGAAAGCGCAACCGGGCACTTTCACCCAGTGACTCGCAGCGCGCTTACAACCGAGGCAACCCGAACGACAATATGCGTCCAGCGGAACGTACCAATACCGCATCGTCTGATACAGCCAATGTTTATACCTCAAACCGCCTACCGCCTTTGTCTGATGCTGTGCAGTACATGACTGCCGATGGAAGCTACAAGTCCAAGCATCTGAACACATTCCTATGAGTGTGCAGAGTCGCCGTGCCGTTTGAGTGTTTGCTCTTGTCTATTACATCTACATGTGTATATCAGACATGTGTACATATACTCCTGACATATATCTTTGCCCTTCTTTTCCTTTGTCTTTTTGTGTTTTGTTTTGTTTTGCTTTGTCTTCTCCCAGCGACTGGCCGAATAAATGGTCTACCCTATTGAGTTGGCTGTTTCGCACCAGCTCTGACTTGCTATCTTCCATCACGATACCACCAACCTGGGCAGTTTTTGTTCCGCTGCTGTTTTATTCCCCCCGCCTCCCTTTATTTTTCTTTTATTCCTGCTTCCTAATGTTGCTGCCACTGCTGGTTGCCCTGCTGGATTTGTGTGTTCTTTTGTATTTCTGGGGAAAATGGGAGGATTTCTTTTTTACATCTTTATTCACCAGCACATATACACATCTTCTTTTCTTATGTCACAATTTAAATACTATCTTGTTTCCTTTGTCAGAGTCAGGGTCTGATGTGCTTTTTATGTACTTGGGGAATGTGAATATATGTACGATCCAAACGCGGTATGATTATTTTTACACTATCTGGTCATGTCCTTGACGTACCATCTGGATCTTCCAGTCAACATTTTTCCTACAAATTGAAACTCGGTATGACTAATAGGACTGCATTGAACTATTCAGACTACCAAGAGTAGCAGAAATATAGTTATTATTTTCTGAGGCCTATCTCAACGAAATACAACAAGCTTCGATGGCGCAGTGGTAGCGCAGTGGTCTCATAATTCATGAGGAGCTTGATTTCCAATCACAGCTTTCAAATGTTGTCATGATATCCAAAGGTCGTGAGTTCGACCCTCACTCGGAGCATGATTTTTTGTACAGTGTCTGCCCTGGAATTCCGTTTCGGTGTTTTGTTTATGGTTAATTTTTTATATATATGTGGGGCTTCTTTGTGTTTGGAATTTGCTATAGGGCTCCGTTGCTATGTTACAGTGCATATGCATAAAACACAAACATGTGTGTACGGACGTGCAATGTAGGCATGCATTGTATATGGACACGGCCTGGATTTTTTTTCGTTTTTTCGTTTTTCGCTTTTTCCTATCACATGGATGATTAATTGCAGGATTAGATATGCAGTTACTAGGGAGGAAAGGAATGAATGGTAAATGGTAAGAAGAGAACTAGAGAGAAGGCTATTTGGACGTTGTGTCTGGCCAAATACTGTGAAGCCAGTATTATATCAGTCTCGAATGGTTATGATGGCTTGCTGCACGAGTCGTAATTGTGGGGGTTCAGGCGCATATCAGCAGGAGCAAAGGTGGCGATGTTGTGCGGGAATTTGCATAACGTCAGGAAGCCCTTGTGCTTTTATGCATGCAACTGTGCACGTTGTGCCGTGTATTATGCCCTTGTGCGGGATTGTGGATGCATGTATGTATACTTTGTGCTCACTGTTGTTGTTGTTGGGTCCACGGCATGATGCAAACAGCCGTCGAGGTAGCAGAAACATGCATCAAGGAAAGGGGTCCTTTACTGCTTCTTGTCGCGGCAATAGTGTCAAGTCAAGTGGCAATGCATTTGCAGTCTAGTTGGGTTACTGTTGTCGACTTGCCCCTCCAGAGGAGGCGCCGCAAAGGAGAGGTGAGACACGATGGGCTAAGTGTTGGCTGGAAGGATGATGGTGCTAGTGTATGGGTGTTAGGGCGGGGAGAGGAGGCTGGACGGACGGACGCATGTTATATGTGAAGTGGCAGTTTTGTTCTACAGCGAAGGCTGAAGCTTCGAGAGGAAGCTTCGGGCGTCGGTGGGGCCTTGTCTCGGTTTGAGGCAGACGGCAATGGATAATGTCTGACCTACTGTTGGCTATGGCTTAGACTAGGGGGCCAAGGCTGGTATAATGTTTCTGGTTGTTAGGGGATATGAAGTGAGGAGAAAAACAAACATCTCAACCGCAGGAGTACGGAGGAGCAAAGAGGGAAGGGAAGGCCGCTACGGGACTTGCATTCTTCGTCTTCTTCGTCTTATCTTTCACACGGCCTTGAGCTGAAGCCAAAGCTGGCGGCGATCCGTCATATGTTGGAGATTTAGTTTAGATCAGGGGCCATCCGCCGTCCCATGTGGGGCCGACGGAAGTTCTTAGCCATGTTAGCTAGTGCACGACAAGCAACAGCAGCAACGGCAACAGCAGCAACAATACCAGCAACAACAAACGGACGGCGGACTTATACGGCAAGGTGATTGGCTGAAACAGCAGGCTTGACCTGTTGCTGTCTGATGAAACAGAGAAGTTGCGCTTAAAAACAGGCTCTGTTTGTCTCTTGTCTGCAAATGCGAATGCGAGTGGAGCTGAAGCTTGGATGCCAGTGGCTGCAGATCTGGGGGGGATTAGGGTAGTTTCCTGTCAAGTTCAAGCCAAAGGTTGAAGCGGTGGGCGGATGCAACCCTGGCGAGCAGGTGGATGGATGGTGACTTCCTATATTGGATATTAGCACAATAATGCGCAGGCGAAGGGGAAGGGGAAGGCACGACAGGAAGCTCAGGTCATGATCAAAGAAGTACTTTCCTTTTCCGCGCTGGAAGTTTCTTTATGAGGCTGGGACGTTCCCCTCTTTCTCAGTGTCCCGCTGTCCTCAATTTTTTTCCTTCTTTCATCCCCCCCAACCAGGCTCGATATTTCTTTTCGCTCTCTTTCTTCATCATTTTCCTGCTTCCGTCGCTTCAACGGTTCTGCATTAGCGAACGTCTGAGAGCCAGGCCAAAGTACAGAACAGGGGGACAGGGCAGTCCTGGACAACACTAGGCCTACGGTGGCTGCTACCTGAGCAACCAGATACTGCCAGAGAATACAAACAATTTGTTGTGAATTGCTGTGAAGAGGGACCAATTTCGTCTCGCCGTCTTCCACTGTCCAGTTCCTTTTCTCTTCCGCATTCTTTTGTCTTCTCCTTGCAACTCAGAGTCTTGTCCTTTGTCTGTCTGCCTGACTGTCTCTATCCCTCGGTGTCTCACTCGCGCGTCTGTTTGCTTGAAGCATTGCAAGTCGGCTCTGCAAGCCCGCCATCGTCGCAGTCTGGCCCTCCCTTCTGAGACTCCCATTTTCTACACCTCAAAGCCGGCTTGTCTCTGTAGCCCGTACTCGCTCTACAGCTTCTTCTTCACAACAGCGCAGCTCTGCTTTGCACGACCCAACCAGAAGGCGAGAAACAGACCGTCACACGCTTTTATTTTTCTCCTTGTCCACTTGCATCACGTATTTCTCGACCCAACTTCTGTCTGCATTCCGCCGGCACAAAGGAAAAAAAATTGCGGCTCGACCCCCCCAACCTTGTCCACAAACGAATCGAATCGAATCGAACAACTGGGAGAATTGTAGCAATCAACCAGCCATTATATGTCTGGGTTATCTTTCTTTCCTTCTTCTTGCTGGAATTGCCACTCGCCCCTATAAAGAGGAGTCGTCATGGCTGGCCTGATGCGCGCCTCAAGCAGCCGCTTTCTGGAGGGATCCATGAATGATAGGGTTTCTGCTATGCCACCAGTGGAGTTTATAGGCCACAAGCATTCAACCTCGTCCTCTTTCGCCTCGCAAACCGATCAAGACAACGATTTTGACGATATTGCCGCCGAATTCCTGACTTGCTCAAGCCCCCGCACAAACTCAAACTCAACTCTGGATGCTAAGATGTCCAACATTGTTCCTTCCAACACTAAGCAGACAGCCAGCACCATGGGCAGCAAGTCCAAAGGCGAGAAGCGAACCAGCTTCCTGCCTGCTCTGTGGGTTGGATTTCGGGAAAAGTTGAGTTTTCGGAAAAGCGAGTCAAAACGACGCCCACACTCAATGCACGCCAGTCTACTCTTGGGCTCCCGTTCAACTGGCCTCTCTTCTTCCACCACCCCCCCGCCACCTGATGCTTCAGAGTCCACGGCTGAACAAAGCTCTGGCCCCAAGCCTGCTCTCGGTATGGGAATTAGCAATAACGGTGCTCGCCCGACTCGGGAAGAGGTCATGGCCAACTACAAGTCGCTAATGGCCCAGGGCTTTTTCGGCAACCATGCCATCCAGTCTACTCGTCAACCACCACCAAAGCCATTGGCTACATCACAGTCAATGTGTAACTTTGCTGCCACTTCCACCTCCACACTTGCTCCTGGCACGGCAGACGGCCTGCGCTCTAACCCCGTTCCGCCTACGCCCACGTCCATGGAACAAGACGACGAGCCAATGCCTTCACCGGACTGGACTTCTAGAGGTCACCCTCCAGCCCCTGCAGTTCGCCCTGCCTATCCAGTGACCCGTCCCGTTTCCTCACCTATGGACCGTGACGTAGGAATCATGTCTGGCTGGCTCGGTGGAGCTGGAGAAAGGAGAGGTATGAAGCGCAGTGGCGCCGAAGCCCTCGATAAAGAGGTACCTACACAAAAGAAGCTGCGCAAGTCAGCCTCCCGCATGGGCGACTTGAGCAATTTGGGCAGGCTACGCAAGCGTGGAGGGGAAATCTCTGGATTCCTGTCAGGCCGATCCTTTAGTGCGAATTCGTCCTCGTCAGGATCTTCCGGCAAGCCCCATGCTCCCACCTCCTCTCCTTTCACAAAAGACCTGCCCATGTCACCACACTCTCCTCTTCATCCGAACCCGTTCTCCCAACACCCCGTCCACATCACCACAGATCCTGCGCCAGCATATAAGCCAGCATCTAAACCCGCTCCGCTCCACCGTCTCAAGAAACGACCCACCATGGCCGACATCTCAGCGCCACTCACGCCGCCTGTGCATATGGCGCCAGGCGCCTTCGAGGGCATGCAAAACGGCTACGACGTTGAATCTCTCGTCAGTGACGAGCTGCCCGTCAAGGCCGTGTCGCTCTGGGAAGCGCAACAGGAGCGGCTTCTGGCGCGGCGGCGCTCTGGCATGAGTGACCTGGCTCAGCATGACGCACGCATTAACCAGCGCGCTGCACACTCGCCCACACAAGCTAGCATGGCCATGGATACCGACGAGGACTATGGCGCTGCAGTCAAAAACGGCGATGCAAATCACCACCAGCATGCGAGGGAGTACCACGAATACCAGCAGCGTGGTGGGATGCAGTTCATCTGATCCTGATGCTGCTTCTCATCTAAGCCTTTTGCTAGCTTGGTGGGTTGACGCATGTTGCAGGTCTTCCTTTTGTATGTCTTGTCTCTCAGTACCGGTAATGGCAGCCATGATAACGACGATGTCGATGATTTCAGATATGTATTGTTGTTTTTGATGTATGCAGCACACACACATTGTTGTGAGTATCTGTCCTGATTTGTTATGACGGCGTTAAGTCTTTTTTTTTTGGCGTTGTTCTTTCTGTCTTTACTTGTTCGCTTAAAAAGGCGCAGGCTGTGTTTTTCAGGGTCCCTTTACTCTTTTCTTTTTTTTTCTACTCACGTGAATAACATGCGATTTTTCACTGTCACACGATGCTGTCGTAGAGTCCAGGCGCATGATGTGTAAAACGACTTGATTGGTGATCAGGGGGAAACAAAGTAAAATATTGGGTGAATGTGTGCGCCAGCCACTATGACTGATGTATGCAAAACAAGTAATGGAAAAAAGCAGAGAAAGAAACATGGTATATCTATATAAACAAGGAAGAGAAAAGAAAGCTGAAGGTGGCCAGAGGGTGCAATCAGCAAAGACACTATAGACCAGAATGAAGAGGATATAAACCAGAAATCAATGCCCCAGAACGAAGAACCAATAGAGATATCATGACGTGTTGTCGCTGTGAAAGAAAAGAGAAAAGAAAAAAAAAGAAAGATAATAAACGTGACAGAAAGAAGAGGAAAAGAAAAGCCCAAGCAAAAAAAAAGTATAAGAAGCTGGAATGGCACAAGACGGCATCCAGGAGTATCACAAGAAAATGACAATGAAAAGAAATCCAAGGAGAGATGTGAAAACAAAGATGGAAGAGCAAAAATAGAAACGAAAAAAAATACAAGGACGAGTAGAAGAGGCAAAAAAGAAAAAAAGGAGGCGAAGAGAAATCGAATCCAGCGTCCTTCTTTACACCAGCCGGGCAGCCCGGCTACGGATCTCCTCGTCGCCCAGTGCACAAACCCACAGACAGCGTTCGGTGATGCCCTCAATGGGCTGGAAGTCATACAGCGTGCTCGCCTCAAACAGGCGCAGCAGCGTCTTGACAACAGCAGCTGTGCGGCGGTAGCGCTCAAAATTGACCAGCGGCGCAGCCGTGGGAGACGCCGCGGAAACATGTGCGGGGCGCTGCGAGTTGTAGGCCAGGTCGTGCATGTAGATGCCGACAAACGGCACACAGCCCTTATCAGAGCCGGTTTCCATCTCGGAGCGGATGTTGTAGAAGTTGCGCGTGGGCGTCATGAGGGTTTCCAGGCTGCGCACCACGCCGACCTCAGCGGCGGGGACCAAGGCCCATGTTTCGGTCAGGCGCGTGATTTCGGGGGACGTCAGAGCCATGGTAATCTGCGCCAAAGAGGCGAAGTTGCGGTAGCGGTGGCAGTGCTTGGCGATGTGGATGAGCTTGATGATGCAACGGGCGCGCTCGTTGATGTTTTGTGTCAGGACAATCTCCGAAACGGCCCATTTGACCATGATGTTAAAGCGTGCAATCACCACATCGATGCCATGAGAGTCTGAGTTGCGAAGAAAGTCAAGCCATGACTTCCATAAGCCGGCTGCTGAGCTTTTCCAGCCCATCTCAACCAACTCTCTCCAGTCGATTTCAACAAGAGCTTCTTTTTCGATGAGCGTGAACTGCTGGGCAAGAACATCCGAATCGAAGGCTAGGATGAAGGGAAGATGGGACGCTGCCCGCTGAGCAGCTGCTGGATCCTCATTGCTATTTTGGTCCATAGTAGCGGTACTAGGCGCTTCTCGGGAGGGCCGAGCAGGAGGGTACTCAGCCTCGTGGCTATAGGTCGTGGTGGGAGTAGCCTCGGGAGTAGGGGGAAGAGGCTTGTGCATAGTAAGAGGAGACTGTTGCATATCTATGATATTGGGAGCAAGACTAACATGCACAGGCGGGACTTGAAGCTTTGGACTCTGCTCGGGAGAGGAGGGAATATTGAGAGCGTGTTCCAAAGTCATAGGAGGAGAAGGGGGGGTGATGTGAGACGATGAGTTTTCGGTCTCGCCAAACTGAGGCGACCCATGCTTACTCATAAGGCCAAGATAGTTCGGAGTGGTAGGAGCATCATTCAAACCATCCAAATCGAGGCTGTCCCTGGCGATGTGTTCACTGTAACTGTTGCTATCCAAGAAGGACCCCGAGATGCGGATCTTGGGGTGAGAAATACTCTCCTCATGCTTGGCATTACCCGCCTCCACAGGTACAGAATGGGATAGGGACGGACTTCGCACAGAAGTCAGGTCTTGGGAGTTCTCGGTACCATCATCAGAGATGTAAGTCGATCTATTCACCCAGTCTGGGTCCTGGCTCAACACGCTGTCCTCATGGTTCGCACTAGCCAAAGATTGCCGTTCTTCGGGGCGCAGTGACTGGCTGAATGAAACCTTGCTGCCAACACTTGAGCGGTTGGTTGTGCTAGCTTCATAGCGAGGCATGGGGCCAGCAGGCAAAAAGCTGTTGTACAAAGGAGAGCTAGGAATATTGACGGCTTCCAGCGATAGGTCGGCCATATTCATAACAGGAGAAGCCACCGGCCCTTGGCCCGTAACACTGGCTTGGCGATTCTTGCGTCTTTCAGCATCAATGACGGTTCGGTTTCCAATAGCCAGCTGGCTCAGAGACACATGCTGCTTGCGAAGACGAGGGGGCGCAGGAGTCAGTTCTGTCAAGGTAGCAGGCCTCTCATAACGGCCTTCTAGCTTCATTAGGGCAATCTCGACACCACCATCGACATCATCGGGAATCGCCGCCAGCTTGCGTAGCTCAGCCTCGAATGATGATCGCATGGGATGATGCATTGAGGAATGAGTACTAAACAGAGACAGCTTCTTGGGTGAAGGGGGACGTGGTGAAGACGGAGAATCAAGGGGAACTGTACGAGGAAGAGGTTCCGTGGTGCTGGGCGACACAGCTTCATGATATGAATCGTGCTGGTGAGGACCTTCACTATGGCTCATCCTGTAAGAGCTCCGGACCGAGTCTGTGAAGGTGTCTATTGTTGTCATTGAGCGAGACCGGAACATTGATAAATGTTGGTCGAGGTCGTTTACTGTGCTAACCTCGCGCAGGTTTCCAGCAGGACGCCGGCGAAGCATGCGTGGAGGTTGAGCTTTATCACCAATCTCAGGAGATGCAGATGACGCAAACGACGAAGCACTAATAGTTCTTCTGTGGCCACGATGATGAGAACTGTGCAAGGAATTGTGTTGCTGGTCAATACCAAACATGGTCGAATTGTGGTGAGACTGTGTGACAGTAGAAGCAACAATGGAGTCATCGACATGGGAGATGGGACGCGAAGGGGAGTACGGGGAGTACTCTTGATGAGTCTCGGCGTCATTGCTAGCCAGCAGATCGTCTGCCTGCACTTCTTTTGAAAGAGACGAAGGGACATGGCCAGCTTGCATTGCAATTTCAATAGCCCAAGGGAACGTGGCGGTTTGGGGGCTGCGGAAAGCTTGGTTGGGAGACAGACAGCCACCCTCCAAGAAGCTTTGAAGATCGGGCACAAACGGAGGGATCGTGTTCACATCGTTGGGACGAACAAAGAAGCTATGGTTTAGCAAGTGTGATGTGGGCTGGGGAGGATCGCGTCTATGGTCAGGCGGCGTAGAGGGCGGTGTAAGGTCGCCGGCACGAGTGAGGGCCCCGACAAAAGCTGAAGAGGGAGGCTCAACTCCATTGTTTGTAGGCAGAGTCGATACATCAAACGGAACCCGTTTAGTGTCGTTGATAATCATGATAGACTTGCTGCCAGCCGTGATGGCTCCATCGCTCAGAACCCTCTTATGAGCCGTATACCGACGGTTAACACTGCTGCGGGTACTCAGCCCATCAAACGAGTTATCCAGATGGTCCGACGAATATGTCGGCATCTGGTATTCCTCACCAGCATCCTGCAAGCCCACTGCAGATTCTTGAAGCGAAAGCCGGTTTTGTGATGCTGTCGCTGCGTTCTCGTCCCGCATAGCCGACTTGAACGCGTCGGCAATTGAAACACCAAGAAGATCAACACGAACGGTAGGATTATCATCAAAACTTTTGGGTTTAACCAGAGGCACAACGCCGCTGGAGGGTGCCGGGTTGGAAAACAACTTTGAAACACGGATTTGTTGACGAGCAAAGCGTCGTCCGGTGATGGGACAGCGCGTGGTGCTCAGGGCTCTCTTGACAGTATCGAAAAGCTTCTTGACGCCAGGTCCTGATCCGTATTGGCGGTTGCTAGAAATCAGATTGGGTTCGCTATCCATAGTCGACCAACGCATATTCCCAGTATCATCGGAGGAATTACCGGCTTCAACCAGTGCCTGTGAAGGGGGAAACAAGTCACCGCGGACAAGACTCCCGGGGAACGGAGGTATTTCCGTGTTCTCCACAGGCCGTGCCGAGGGTTCTGTGCGATCCCGCAGAGAATCAGACAAACTGCCGTTGCGCTTATGGGGCCTAACTCTCTTTCCTACAATGCCCTTGGGGGCTGAAGCCACTCCGCCCGATGTACTGATGTTCTGGGCAGTAGCAGGACGAGCGGATTGAGATTGACTGGAGCCAGTAAAGCCAAACTTGTGCAGGTTTTTGGAAGTTGGAAATGTGCACGATGCAACATCAATACTAGAAACACTCATGGGGTGGACACCATGGCGAGGTCCGCTATCGTTGACGGTTGGCTGTTGCTGTGGGCTCCTGATGGCAGGTGCTAAAGGAGTGCTATCGGCATGATTTGGTTGGCCCTGTATAACACTTGCAATACTGGTGTTATGATCAAGCTCCCCGCGTGTGCTGTCGATAGACGGTCTCGCGCTAGACTTTCGTTCCCAGTAAGCGGGGTTGGTGTTGGCATCTCTGTAACTGGCGATACCGCCAGGAGTAATCTCGGGGTCGCCTGTAGTTGAGGCCAAGAGTGTCTGGTCATCGCCGTCCCAGAACTGAGCACAAACCCTTCTCCAGCACTTTTTGAGCTCGTTTACAATCTTGAGATGAGGGCTGACCTCGTGGCCAATCTTGGCCAGATCACTGCTTAGTTCGTTTACGAGCTTGCAAAAGGACACACGCAGTTCCAAGTCAGGCATAAAGTCATCAACAAAGTAATTGAGAATCCAGTGACGCAGAGCAACAAAGGTTCTGACACGCACGACCATGCCAATTTCATCGTTTCGGGCGGCAGCCCAATGGAACCTCGAAGTAAGCATGCAAACAAGGTCCAGAGGCTCGAGAAAGGCTCGGAAGGTAAGGAAGAAGTCGGATAACAGGTCATAGTCGAGAATGCATGGAGAAGTGATTTCTGCAATCAGTCGTGGCGGGGTAGCGGCCATCACAGCCCCGGAGGGAGAATAGCGAACCAGATCTCCATTATCGCAGGTAGGCTTGAAGGTGAGAATATCAAACATTGATGGTCCAACTTCCTGCTGTGTTGGGAAACACGGTGAGCCCATGGCAGCAGCCAGTAGTGATTCTTGATCAATGCTTCCTCGAGACATGGGCGTTGTAGGTTCTGATCGTGAGATGTTGGCCGGGGTAACCGTCAACATGGGAACGTTTGGCATAGACGGCACAAATCTCCAGGGGGTGTGAACCATCATCCAAGTAGGTTCACGGGAGGCACCGTGAATAGAGGGAGACATGAGCGATTGTGTGGCATAGCTAGAGCGAGGGAGTGGAGTAGGGGTTGCTGATAGTGTTTGTGCGATGCTGGAGTGAAGATCTTCAGTAGCAGTATAGTTTGAGACCCGGAGAACAGGCGTTCCGCGAACGGTGAATCGGGGTCGCCCTATACGCGGAGATGGAATAGAAACATCGATAAAGGGAGGTGACTGGGCTTGTTCGGCAGTTCGTGGTCGTACATTTTCACCAAGATGGCCAATGTCGTGGCTCTGTGAGATGACGATCTTGAGGGCGCCGGAGTTTGCTTGGCCAGGCACGATAGTGAGTGGTGATTTGACGGGAGCGTCATATCTGGCGGCATCGGATGCTGCGCGTCGTCGACCTTGAATTGTTTTGGTGGGTGTTTGGCTGGTCTGAGTGTTGACGTCTGGGCTCGATTGCATCAATTCTTGGCTCGGGATGACGGTGATGGGTTCAGAAGTCTCCCATTGGCTGAGATGCAGATCACTTGTCTGTTCGGCACTCGAAGCACAAGGTTGAAGCTCTTGTTGCTGCTGCTGTTTATTTGATTGGGGATGTGCATCATCGTTGTCGCAGTTGGTTTGGTTTAATTCGGGGAGCACAGCATCGATTCCTGCGGTAGTGGGGGGAGTGGCGGAAAGCATGTTGGGTTGTGTGAAATAGCGCTGGTTTGCTGGTCTCACAATTGGTCTGTGGTGACATGAAGCTTGATGTTAGTAGCCATTCACTGCGCCATGGCATGCAAGCTGATGTGGGGGAATATGCACCTAAGATATATTTTGCCGTTGTGACCAACGTTTGAGACAGTCAGACCTCGGTGGCGCTGGGAAGAATCAGCAGGCCCATCAGCAAGCAAGCGATCGACATCGGAGTTTTTGCGTATCCGGGCATGAATATCGTGTTCTTGGTGTTTCCGTTCGGTTTTTGGGACAAGAGGCTTCAGCGGCGCAGATGGGGCCAGCTTGAGTTTGGTTGGTGGCTTTGAAGAGGCAATGCGCTTGGAAGAGGCAGTACTTTTTGAAGCAGCGCGCCTGAGGCGGCTATGTGCAGAATCGACAGAGTGTGGTGATATGTTTGCAGGTTGGGGCTGCAGATGAATTTGAGTTTTTATGGTGCGGGTATGAGTGAGCTCTGGCTCAGGAGACCCGTTACCTGAAGAGGCATCCATAGCGAAAGACATGCAGCAGACAGGACACAGTGGTCGAGGCTGCAGGATTTGGGGTGTGGTTCAACTTTGTCGGTCGCAGACTGCTGGTCGATGTTATAGATTTGGATATCAATTGGCCGTCTCGAGGCTGCTCGGCGGTTGGTGATCTTGTATGTTGTGTTGTTGGCTCTTGTCTTCGTCGGCAGGATCAGAGGACACAGCGATTGCTGTTGTGCATAGATTCTGCAAAGGCAACGTAAAGTTACAGAAGATTAGCTTCTGGCGTGAATGATTGGCCGGCTAGCTGACAGAAGGACTGGCGGTTGCATGATATATAAGTGCATGTACGGATAGATGTGTGGATGTAGCCAACGAACGACACAAGGGAGGCTTTCTCTTTGTGTCTGTCTTTAGATGGTACCCGAGATCCAGACGCACAGGTGCCGGTGGTGTCAATTCACTCAAGAACGCATACGCATCACGGGTAGAGGATTTTGGCGATGAACAGTGCAGGACGATGTGGTCTGTGGGGAGGGCTGGGAATGGCGGAGGCGGGCAAGCTGTGTTTGTGTATCGTGATAACGGGGGGGAGGGGAGGCTTTGACGTACTCGAAGAAGCCATACAGGAAGAAGTGTGAGCGAGTGCAAGCGAAAAGAAAAAAAATAAAAATAAAAGTAAAAATAGGTGAAGATGGCCAGCTTCAGTGTCGCCTGTAGCCCGACGCTAGAATTATGTGGACGCAGAAGTTGGTGATGTTTGGCTCAAGATTTAATTAGACGAAGAGGCGGAGGAACGAAATTTTTTTTGCCTATAGAAGCCAAAAGAATCAAATAGAGGCAAAAAAGAAATAAGAATCAGAATCAGAAGGAGGGAAGAAAAGAAAAGAAAAAAGATCGTGAACCAGGGAAAGAACATGCACAAGGCAAGAAAAGAAAGAACAAGCAAGACAAGGAAAGAACTAGGCAAACAGGGCAAGAACGCGCAGCTCAGCTCAAATGCAGAAGCAGCACAAGCGAAAAGCGAAGAGGAAAGAAAGAAAGTGAGGAAAGGATTCCAAGAGAAGAAAGTGCAAGACGGAATTTGTCCACAAGAGATTTTTTTTTTTCTCTGGCTATATTACATTTGTCCCTGTCTCAACACAGTTCAATTCCATTCCTGTGAGAAGAAGGAGAAGAAAGATTAAGATGAAGGAAATTATGCGAAGCTGACTCTGGAAGTGACAGGAGAAATGAAAATAAAATGGCGGCACATATTATCTTGGCCATACACTTTCTCTCTCTCGAAAACGAAGAAGAAATAAAAACAGGCAACTGCCAACCAAACAGCAAGAATAAGGGGCTGGTATAGAAGGAGAAGATAAATGGGTGGTGTCTGACTAGCCAGTTAACAAAGAAAAAAAGGATAACAGTGATAAAATCGAGATAAAATCAACTGCAGTGAAATAAGCCCCAGCGAGCCCAGAAGGGGAAAGAGGGGGCTAGACTGGCATGGCATAGCATTGGGATTGGATGGGTAGAAAGGGGAAGGAATGCAGCGCAACAAAGAACTGGCAGCTGCTCTATCTGTTATGGCAGCTTCCTGCAATTAACCTGCCCGCTCAGTTCTGTAGTTCTTTCTAGTCTGTCCGTGACTGTCTGCAGAGGCCTTTGGAGGCTTTGTAAGTCTGGTTGGCACCTCGTGCAGTTGCCTTGCGGTTGCTTTGTACCCCCCTTTCCCTTTCCACCACTTGCCCCTCCTTCATTTTGACTATGTGCCTCTCTGCCTCTCTGCCTCTCTGCCTCTCTGCCTCTCTGCCTCTCTGCCTTTCTCCCTGCCCGCCCCTCTCTGCTTCCATGCGTTTCTGCTTCTCTGCCTCTCTGGCCTCTCCCTTGCTTGGCCACGGCTCCTTTTCCCATGACTCGCCACGCTTAGTAACAGACAACCAGCAGCCCCAACTGGTCTCTTTCTCCCTTGGACCTCCGCAATTTTCTGTCTTTTGCTTCATGCTATTATTGAGGGGTATCGGCTGTTTTTCGTATCTCTCTTTTCTTCCTGACAACTTACAGTCACAACAGCCACAACAACCACAACAACATGCGCTTCTCTCGGCATCCCAAAACCAGGTCTGGCCCTGCTTGTTAGCCCCATCCTTACTATATATCTACTCTACACGGCTAATAGGACCCTGCTCACAGACGCAGGGTTGGCACACCACTACAGAGAAGAGGGGGGGTGCCTTGCCTGAGCTCACCATGGGCTGGTGCATACTCCCCCCCCCCAAGTTTCTCGTTCAGTAGAGGTCCAGGCCAGACCGCCTTGTTCAAGCTTTTTACCGCAAAGTCAAAACTTCAGACGGAGATTAGATTGCACGTCGAGATAACCCATGACTCGATGGCCCCTCTCTCACGCAGCAACGCCACCATTGTGCAGAAAGGCGCGGTGCCCGTATACAAGCAGCAAATCACTCATTGAACCGTGCCGTACATGCAGTTTGGCCTGCAGCTTGCTTACCCACTACATGCTGGACTGGAGTCTCTCAACCTGCCTTTGTCACAGAGTCATATTCCGGTTCTTCTTCCAGCTCTTGGTTGTTGCTTGCCCCGAAGCAGTTAGACATACATGGCCGTCCAGTTTCAGAATATCCAAGCCCCTAGCTACATGACAACCTATGCAACCTGAGCTCACTGATCGCAGAAACTCCACGTTTCTAGCGGCTCTCCCCCTCTTTATATCCCGTATTTTTTTTCTCTCTCCCTTGTACTGCCAGCCCTGTCTGATTTCGTCAAAGACTCGCTTCCAAGATCCACTACAGCCTGCTCATCACACCAGCAACAAACTCATTCACAAACAATGTCTCATGGCTTCACATCCTCGCCCTCCCCTCCCCTTCCTCCCCCCCTTGGCTACCATATCTTATATCTTCAAACCGGGCTATACCCAACCTGGTCTGTGATCGAGCAGGGGAAAATCCGAAGATGCAACGCTGTAGCTTCTTTGTTATTCTTTCCTTCTGCTGCTTCTGCTGCTTCTGCTGCTTCTGCTGCTGCTGCTTCTTTTCCGTCTCTTTGCCGTGGAAATAAAAGAAGGCGGGTGCGTGACTTGACCTGTAACAAAAACAAAATGCCACGCCATGGGCCGGGGCCTTCTTGGGGCCTGTGTACAAGCTTCAAGGAGCTTCTACTGTGTCCGCATAAAACTTGTCCGACAGGGTTACAAAATAATATTAATATTAATAATAATAAATAGTGATAATAAAAGTTGAGACCAAGACCCTAGGCTACAATTAACCCTAATGACCATATTACTGTTTACAGCAAAATTGAAAAAAGGCAACTATACCACACCCAAGTATATATGCACATGTACATTCAGAGATAGGTTTCAAGCAGCTTATCACAGCAAGATGAACGCTCAACGTTATAGCGCATATATTTATTTGAGCCGGGTTGCCGCAAACAAAACAAATCTAATAATTGGCATTCCGACTTATGTCCGATTACCATCACAAGCCTGTTGATATCTTGGCAGAACAGCTACACTCTCTATACGGCTTCTCATGCACCTCCTATCTTTCGCTGTGCCCATCACATTCCCAGCCCTACTCGATGGCCTTGGCTGCGTTGATGGCATCCACCATCAGGCTCAAGAAGATCGGTCCGGGATCTAGCGCCGACCCGTCTTCGCGAGGCTTGCTGGCCGCCTTGGCCTCAAAGAGGAAGTCCAGCACTGTCTTGATGCCGAGCTCCACGCTAAACTGGCCCTTGCGGCGCTCAGAATCTGTCATGACAGCCGAGTCCTGGATCTGACCGCAAATGGTCTGGATCTGATTGCGGTCAAAGATGCGGCTGTGGTCCATGACAGCTGCCAGCTCGTTAAGACTGCGCAGCGGGCGCACATCAATCTTCTTGTCAAATATGTCATCGACTTCAAGTAGCTTTAGTACACGTAGCTTGGACGTTGTGCAGAAAACAAGGAGGCGATGGTCCTTGGGAGGCGGCGTGCTAATAAGCGTCTGTAGTGTAGCGAGGATATTGTTGCTGAAGCGCGGACCGATGGGTGACCAGTCAATGAGGCGGTCAAAGTTGTCAATCAGAACCAGGGACAGAGGGCTTCTGTAGGCATTGGCAAACACACGATTGATGTAGTCGACTAAGGCAAGGGGTTGGGAAGGTTAGCATTCGAATTGATAAGCCACGTTGTCCACCAAAAATAAATGATAGCGTATACAGGGGGGGAGGGGGAGGGGAAGGGAAACGTACTCTTGGACATCTCGTCTCGGTAGGGGAGCAAGTCTTTGGGACTCAGCACCTTGACAAAAGGATACTGCGACTGTCTGGCAATTTCCGCAGCAAGAGCAGTCTTTCCAGCGCCGCGTACTCCATGGAAGAGGATGGCCTGGTGTCTCTTGCCCTCAGCCTCTCTGATGGTGTTGAATGAGCGCTCGCCCTGGTTTAGGATATCCTGGATATGCTCTGGGTTGAATTTGATAATGCCGTTGGGAAGCAGCATATCGAGATCCTGCTCATCGACACCATACGCAGGACGCACTTCCCTGAGAGCCTGCTCAAAGTCGGCCATGGTCACCTTCATGTTGGCAACATCATCCTTGATACCAGCGACTGTAACTAGTGTTAGAAACGGGAAACGCCAATGTGCACGATGAATCTATGGAACTTACGCTGATCAATCTTGGTGTGACGAGAGAAGGCGAAAGATGTAGCGGCCTTGACTAGACCGCTGAGTTCGGCACCGGAATAGTTCTTGGCTTCAGCAGCAAGAGAAATCAAGTCAACATCGTTGCCGAGAACATCATTGTCGCGCATTTTGCTGGTATGGATTTTCACTGCAGACGTAGACAAGAAAATGTTAGAAAGCGGGCTTCTCGTTTTCTTGACGACTTGATAGTAGAGGAAGAACAACTTACAAATCTGGAGACGGCCCTCTTCGTTGGGCAGGCTGATCTCAAGCTGCACCTCGAGACGACCAGGACGCAAAAGAGCCTCATCAATCATGTCCTTTCTGTTGGTCATACCGATCAGCAGAATGTTGTTGAGCTGGTCAACACCATCCAGCTTGGTAAGCAGTTGGTTCACAACACTGTCACCTACGCCAGTGCCACCGCCAGCACCGGAGCCACGCTGCTTGCACACACTGGATATATATATATCAGGTTAGAAATAAAAGGTGCCCAGGTAGCTCATGGGGATTGCAGAGATTCAAAGACTTACGCATCTAGTTCGTCAAAGATGATGACGTGCAGGCCAGACTCGTCTCCCTTTTCCTTGTACTCCTTTTCGGCACTACAACCGGCGTTAGCTTCGATCATGAAAACGAGACCTCCGTTGAGTCGAGTCTTGACTCTTCTTCACACCAAGCGCAGGCGCTTTTCATTACCATAGAAAAGACAGCCAACGGTTTGAATATACTTACTCTGCAAACATCTTCCGCACGTTCTCCTCAGACTGACCCACAAACTTGTTGAGAATTTCAGGACCATTGATGATCTTGGGCTCACGGCTGTTGAGCATCTTTCCGATTTGTCTAGCCATGAGAGTCTTTCCCGTTCCAGGGGGACCATACATGAGAATACCCTTGACGTGCTGAATGCCTAGCTTTTGGACCATGGCGGGCGGGAAGATGCGGGAAGCAAAGGCACGACGGAAAATGGTGGCGAACTCACCGGCTAGACCACCGATTCCCATGTCCTCAAACTTGAAGTCTGGCGCAATGATGGCATTGGTATTGGCGCGCTTCATGGACGCCTCCATCTGCAGGTCGCTGGACGCATCGCGGTGGAAAACGATTTGACTTTCAGAGGTAAGGATACCTCTGGTACTGTGGTCGCGTGAGCTGACCTGACCTTCGGCAGACATGCCAAGATCAATAAGGGTCACAGTCTTGACGACAATCAGCAATGGGATAGATGACACGTCCATCAAGATGCGCTGACCCGGCTGGACAATGTGGTTCTCAAAGCTGCGGGTGAGCAGCTTTTGGAGATCATCTTCCTTATACTTTTGCGTAGTCTTTTTGTTTGGCGAGGCAAAGCCAATTTCGACATCCATGGAGCCAACGTATACCTGCTTGTTGCTGCCTTGGAAGGGCGTCCATTGACGGCCAGTAAATGTATCTCGAACACTGATGCGTGCCCAGTTGCGCTGCGGCTCAGAAAGACTATATGGATAGATTTCATGCTTAGTAAGACCGGCCACGGCATGTAGAGCGCTCTATGAAGTTTTTCTTTTGTTCTTTTTCCGGAGGCAAACGTACCTGATGCATCCCCGGGGGAAATACTGCATAGGGCGGGCCGTCACGACAAACTCTTGACCGTCCATGTTGGTGATTAAAACGTAGATGTCGCTTCCATCGGGGTTGGGAGGGAAATCGGCTGAAGACACGGCGCAGCTGGTGGGAGAGTTAGTGGGACTGGGATATCACACGGGCGTTTTGACTCGGGTACTCGAGGTGCTACTCACACATTTTCATAAATCAACCTCGTCTGCATTGTCTTGTCTTCGACCTTGGCCACTTGCAGATTGATTGCCGGACCGCTGCTGCCGCCTCTGGGCTTCTCGGAGGGAGGGCCCCGGGATGCCATGGGCTGCTGTCGGTGCTGGGGCGGCGGTTGCTGGCCGTAGCTGCCTGGCGCCGGGGCGGCCGCTCCACGGTTACCAAAGAGCGCATCACTATCGCTCGGGGCGGGGCGGCGGGGCGGGGGATTGCCAGCGCCAGGGCCGTAGGACGGCTGGCCATAGGGCGCGGGGTTGCGAGACATTATGAGATTGGAGGGACTGGGGGGTATGGGGGAGGGGGAGGGGTTTATTATAGGACGACTGGTATCAGGGCCTCAAAATCAGATACTAATGCTGGCTGTATTGCTGATCAATGGCCGGCCGATTCGTGTATATCGTGGCTGGTCGGTACGTTGGTATGTCGAGGGGTTTTGTCGTGATGTGATAGGGGAGACAGAAAAGAAGTCCTCGCCGGCGAAGAAGGGAAAATCAACAAAGAGAGCTGGCTTTTCACAGACGCTTGGGAATAGGAGGCAGCAGTGAAAATGAGACGAAACTAGTTTGGCTGGTTCAGGGAGAAGGAAAGAGAATGGCGACGAAACAGATCTGCTTCAGTCCTTCGATACTGTCCTCAACAAGCTGGCCTAGCTCGCTCGAGCTTGCCAACTCCCTGCAACCAAGAGTATGGGCATGGGTATAGGCATGGCATGGCGTAAGTGGCTTGGACTTGCCAGCTGCCGAGAGCCATATGGCAGCTGGAGGGACTGAAGAGTGGCGGACAGCTGGCAGAAGGTGGGAATGAGGAGATGGCAGGTGTAATATATGGGGTTCTAAAAAGCTGGCCAGAACACGGAAAGAAGGCTTCCAGAATGGCACTAAAACGTACGCTAGGAAAGAGAGGTAAGAGAGGTAAGAGAGGGAAGTCAGGAAAGCCAGGAAAGCCAGGAAAGCCAGAGAGGTGGGGGAGGGGGGCCTCATGCATTTACCGGGGCCAATAACTGCATGGTCCCCACCTTATGGTGCCCATGACAACCAGCTCAAGTTATAATTGGTCACAGTTACTAGGCGTAATCACTCCAGGCAGTTAAGCTTAGTAACGGGTGCCTGGCTGCAAGCCAAGCAGGCCTAGATCAAGTGACTACTTGGCAGCAGAGCAGGTGAAGGTAGGTGGTGGTTGTGGCAGTGGGTTCTAGGCCTTTGGTGGGAGGAGCGGTCAAGGGGCAAAAGGAAGATGGAAAAAAGGAAAAAAAAGGAAAAAAAAGGAAAAAAAAGGAAAAAAAAGAAAAAAAAACCAAAGGTTGAGGCTCACGCTTAGAAACCCGTTCTGTACATATGGCTGTGTTCACGCCCCCCCCCCCCCCCCCCCCTCCCTTTTGTTAAAAGGGGGGGCGGCGACCCCGCCTCCGCTGCCGCCCATCTTGGTGGGCGGGG
>JADILG010000247.1:0-28844 GCA_017591655.1 Thielaviopsis populi
AGGGGGGGGGCGAGGGGCGAGGGGAGGAAGGAGGGCAAACATCAGTTAGATAGATATAGAGACCAAAGGTGAGGTGGGATGAAGTAAGAGAGACAAAGTTATACGAGATGATATGTATAACAGAGGAATAACAGAGGAGACGGGCGGGGGGAGGCGGAGGTCACAGAGGAGGCCAGATGAGGCCGAATAGGGCAGAGGAAGTAGCCAATATGAAAATGTGGCCTCAGGCTAGGGCTTCATATCTTTCATATCTACACAGGCCCGTAACTACTTCAATTACTTAATTCATAATGGGTCAAGAGGTTCTTTCTAAAGCAGTGCTGTTTTGGTAGTTCACCACAGGCACTTGGCAGTCCATTCCGAGAAGACAGGAAACTGTGTTCTTTTCCTTGGGGTGAAGTACATGAAGCGGCACGCTTGAAAGAGGTAGAGGCCAGCTTGGTGCGCCGAGATTCACGATGTTGTCGTTGCATTTCTTTTCCTCTTTTCCTCTCTTTTTTTCTCTGTTTTTCTCTGTTTTTCTCTTTTCTTCTTCTTCTTCTTCTTCTCTCTCTCTACCGTTCCTCCTTTTGTCTTATGAATACACAAGCAACCAAGGTATCGGCACCGTACGCGATACATGTGACGGGCTATTTCTGTTTCCCGGATGATGCAGTCACACGTGTGTTTGATGCTGGATGTTTGCCTTCCCCCCTTCATCCCAGTGTATTTCCTTCTTTTTTCCCAGGCCTTGGTTTCCTGTACAACTTCACTTGATCCCATCCGCCCAGTCTTGTCAGTGGTCCCATGATACTCTCGCCGGGCAAGGCACACACAGCCGCAGTCGTCGGGTTGGCAAGATGAAAAAAAAGAAGCAATCACACCCGTTTCATCGTAGCCGTCTGCTCCACGACGCTCAGCACTTGTTCTATCTGATTTATTGAAACACCGGTATTGGTCTTCTTTTGGTAGTCTCTGTCGGGTAACACCCTTTCGCCTGGCCTTGTGGAACGGAGTGGTACAGAAAAGCTAACTCATGCAACATGTCTATCGTGCCATGAAACCGGGCCGGGAAGCGTTACAGGCGGAGCCATCTGCTTGTTGTTGATGCTTGCATATAGACTGTTTAGATGTTTGTTATTGTCTCTATCGTGGCGCGTTGCTTCGATTATTCCAGATATTGGAAGAAAGTAGAGTCATCAGCGGCATGACGAGAAGCCAACATGAGATGAAAACTCTTGATATAATAAGGCCACCTACTTTCATGTCATGCCTCGTCATTCTCGCTTTGCCTCCCCCCCCCCCTTACAATGACACGGTATTCGGTCTGTCTTGCCTCTGCCTCTGCCTCTTCTACTGCTAATCATTACCACCATCTTCGTCGTCGTCATTGTCGTCATTGTGGCCAATCCATCTGAGTCCATTGCTTTGCTTTTTTGTACAGTCACTCAGTCACTCAATTACTCAGTCACTCAATTACCCAGTTACTCAATTACCCAGTCACCTAGTCATCCAGTCACTCACTATGCTCAAAGGCCAGCTCCTATCACTTTTCCTTGGTTTTGCATCTCTTGGGGCAGCCCAGTGTGCTTCGGAGCCCGACAAGCTAATCTGCTATGACTACCCCGGTGCTATCACGCAGGACCTGGACATCAACGATGTGCAAACGATCTCGTGGTATTTGCGCTGGTACTCTCATACAGAGGGCAATCCTCTATTCTGGACCATGTACACCACTGAGAACGAAACTACCACCTCTGTGCCTCTAAACGATACTTCGCTTGCCAACCTGATGCCCGGCAGCAACAACACTGGCCTTAGCAGCAGCACTCTGGGTAGAAGCACCAGCATTCTAAGCAACAGTACGGTTGACGGCAGCAGCATCGTTATAGACAACAGCACCATGTTAGGCAATGCCACCATCACTGCCAGCAACATTACCATGACATACAACACTACCTCGGGCTCTTTTAACGGCACTGCTCCGTACCTAAACTTTACCACCCCGACAGTGCCGCCTCCTAGCAGTGTGCCTAACGTTATCCAGACAGAATCCAGTGCTAGCCACACAGTCGTGCCTACGACCTCGGAGCCCCCGATTGCTGCTGCTGACCAATGCCTCGAGTGGACGGTGATTACTCGCGGAACTGTAATGCTGTTGGCCCGGCTGAGTGGAACTCGCAGTGCCAGTGTTCTCTATGACGACATTGCCTACTCTCTGGACGGAATTGCAGGCGACTGGGGCAGCTGGATTCCCCGTGTTCGTGGCAAGAGTCAAGATGGACACAAGATTCCCGTCCTCATTGACTGCAACAACTCGGGCGGCCAGATTCCTGTCTATGTCAACAGAACGCACCCAGCGTACCATTCCAAGGAGTTTTTGGACCAGAGCTATTCTACTGATGGCATTTGGCTGAAGCTGGTTCACACGACCCCGGCCATGGCGAAGGAGGAGAAATTCGCGGTATACGGTGAGCCTGTTCTGGGTCACATTTAAGGGTTTATGAGGCCAGGGTTAGTGATGGAGTAATTTAGATGGGGCTGGGGCTGGGGCTGGACGGGAGAACAAGAGGATAAAGTCTGGTTAGCTCGATTGAAATTTGGAGAAGTTGTTTCTTTGTTCCTTTCCTGTGCTGTGTTGTATCTGCTGACGCGTTTACACGGTAAACATTGGCACGGGATCTCCAAAAAAAAAAAAAAAAAAAAAAAAATCAAGAGCTGCAATAAAGAGGGAACAGCAAAGAGGTTTTTTTTTTGCTGTGAGAATCCGAGACAAATAAAGCCAAAAAAAAAAAAGAGTTTTCACTTGCCCGCGGATGTGAAGCTTGTCGGCGGAAAATCAAGACCGAGAATAAAATGTGGATTAATTTCTACCTGCTACAAACCTGAATCTGTGGCCAGGGAGCGGCACCGGCGTAGTTACAGGTTCCTGGAACTACGATGGAGACTGAAAAAAAAAACAAAGTCTAGGGGATCTCTTGGAAAGCGAGAGAGAAAACAGGTGTCATGTGAGCAGAGGGCAAATGAGATGTCTCTCGTGTGATGAAGATGAAGCCTCCAATACTGGTACTAGTGCGTGGTGGGCATGGGGATGCTCGATTTGTACCGGCAGGTAGCTTTGTCACCGATAATTGGCACACAGGTATCCTATGTGGTCACTTTGGTACATTTGTACATGTCTGGTTCATGTATATGCGCACAAGTACATGTGGGCATGAAACAGGTACATGCACGATACAAGCACGGCTTCTCCTATCATACCCCTACTGCTAATGCTGTCCGTATTCTGCTTGTGACTTTATCGGTCTTATCTTGTGCTCTCTTTTGTGTCGTTCCTTGTTCATTGATCTGGGTAAAAGGATGAGAGGGGCGGGCAGCCTTCGCACCAATTCTCCGCGCAAAGTTTTGGCTGGATCTCCAGTACACACAAAGTCTTCAAGGCTTTTTCTTCGCTCTTTTGCTCTTCGAGCTCCCATCGAATCTGCCTGAATAGTACCCATCAATCATCGTCGTCTCTTCCGGGATCTTTCTTTTCCTCTCTTGTGTTTTTTTATATCGCCTTGTATCTGGCTAAGTGCATCCTCCCAGGCCCTGCCCCATCATATGCCTATCTTTTAGCCACTCTGCCAACGATTGCGACATCGACTGTCTCTAGAACGACATTTTAGCAACTATGGCAACATCGCTTTTGTCTCGATTTGGCCGACTGGCACCACGAGCATCCCCGTTTGTGAGACCATGCCCTCCCAACTGCCGACGACACCTGAACACTAGCATCCCGCGTTTGTTAAATCATCCAAACGACACATCATCTTCGTCTGAGTCCTCGCGAAAGACCTCTGCGTCTTTTCCTCCCCCTCAACAAAAACCTCTCGCCGGTGGGGCTGTTCGAACCCTAACCCTACTGGCCTCTGGCGGCCTGGTCGCTGCAGGAGTCAGCTTCACCTTGTCGGAGCCCGATGAACACCTGTCTAAAGACGCTGCTTCTTTCATTAATGACGATACTCGTGAACCGCTGAGTCTGCCACGGATACACCTGTCCGAGGTACGCAGGCACGACGCAAACTCTGGCCAGCCATGGATCACCTACAAAGACAAGATTTACGACATCACCGACTGGATTGCAGGACACCCTGGCGGTGATGTGATTCTGCGTGCTGCCGGTGGCAGTGTCGAGCCTTACTGGAATATATTCACTATTCACAAGTCACCCCACGTCTACGAAATCCTCGAACAGTATCTCATCGGATACGTCCATTCGGGAGACCTAATCGACGGAAAGATCCCCGAGGAGTCTGTTGAGGATCCTTTTAGTTCCGACCCTGCTCGTCATGCCGACCTGCGCACCTTGACTGCGAAGCCGCGCAATGCCGAGAGCCCAGCCTATGCCCTCAACGACTCGTTCAATACCCCCAATGATCTGTTCTACGTACGGAACCACTTCTGGGTGCCTGTGATCGACAAGCCCGACGAGCACAATCTCACCATTGAGCTTCCCGACGGCGAAAGCGTCACCTACACGCTCGCTCAACTCAAAGAAAAGTTCCGCTCTCACACTATTGATGCTACGCTTCAATGTTCTGGAAACCGCCGTAACCACATGACCAAAGAAGCCGGTCCCACTAACGGTCTTCAGTGGACTACCGGCGGCATCTCTTCGGCAACATGGACTGGCGTTCGCCTCGCCGATGTTCTCGCTGATGCCGGCTACCCCGTGGCAAGCGTGCGCAGCGGTACATTGGACCCGCCTGAAGATGCCAAGCACGTTCATTTTTCCGCTCTAGAGGCCTATGGTGCCTCTATTCCCATGTCTGTTGCCATTGACCCGCGCGGCGACGTCTTGCTGGCCTACGAAATGAACGGCGAGCCTATCCCGCGCGACCATGGCTACCCGCTGCGCGCTCTAGTCCCGGGCCACGTGGCTGCACGTTCTGTCAAGTGGCTCAACAAGATTGTATTGTCCGACGAGGAAAGTCTCTCGCAGTGGCAGCGAAAGGACTACAAGAGCTTCGGCCCCAATGTTGGCAAGAAGCCTGATTGGGAGAGTGCGCCCTCTATCCAGGAAATGCCCGTCACCAGTGCTATTACATCAGCTATCCTGGGTCATGCCACTGATTCCAATGCGACAGTGAAAAACATTTCTGTGCAAGGCTGGGCTTACTCAGGCGGCGGCCGGGCCATCACCAGAGTCGATATTAGCCTGGATGGTGGCAACACCTGGGCCCAGGCTGAGCTTCTTGATGATGACAAGTGCAACAACACCAAGGAGAATCACGGCGGCAGTGGTAAAACCTGGGCTTGGAAGCGCTGGAAATACAACGGCTCTGTTCCTCTTGCTCCCGCCGCTTCGGCCGAGCCTTCTACATCGCTGACCTTTTCCAAGGCCGATGAAACAGCCGACGCGCCCTTCCTTTGCTCGCCTGATATCGTAGTCAAGGCTACCGACGAATCATACAACACACAGCCTCAGGCGCAGTCTTCAATCTACAACGCCCGCGGAAATCTTGCGACGGCTTGGCACAGGCTTCGGGCATGTGAGCGCTGTAACACTCGTGGGACCAAGGGGTCAAAGGAATCGTCATAATTGCCAATGGGGAGAAAACAGCTTGGATGCTGAGGCGCATGTGTACAATCAAAGGAGGGACAAGACAGCAACCTCTTGTATACGGTGTGATAACATAGATTTGTATATAGAGGCGTTAGAATAACAGTGACGAACATTTTTCCCAACCCCACCCAATCAAGCATTCAATCAATGCAAGTGAGCAGAATGAATTGAAGAACAAAAAAATGTACACATTACAGGATAAAACTAAAAACAGAAAAGAAACACGCATTCTAAGCCCTATCACTTTACTTGGACTCCTCCTCGCCTTCATCCTCTTCATTGTCGGTGAAGTAATCAAACGGCTCCGGCAGGGGAGCTTCTTCTTGGTCGTTGCCATCAGCAAGCATGACAAGCTGCCCTCTGTGAGGCTCCGATGCCGCACCACTGCCACCAGCTGCACCGCGGAGAAGATCTTGGAGCTCCTGGAAGGTGGGATCATCTTGCTCGTGGCTAACGCCAGCTCGAGCGCCCAGGGAAGAGGCACCACCTGTAGTTCTGCTAGGGGCCAGGGGCGCCTTTTCGGTGGCCACCTTCTTCAGCTTCTCCTCCAGCAGAGTTTTGGGTTGGTCGGGAGTGGTATCAACCAGCAGCATAGGACCGCCAGTAGGCTTCTTGACAGGCTGGTAACGACCAGCAGGGAAGCTAATGTACTTGAGCTGACCAGGAAGAATGCGAGACATGTTGTCCATGTCAAAGCCAGCCTTCTCCTTCTCATTGCGCTTCTTGCTGTCAGTTGCGGCAGCAGTGGACGCATCGCCGTCCTTTCTATCCTCCTTCTTCTCATCATGATTAACGTCATCCTCACTGGGCTTTTTCTCCTTGTCTTCATCAATATCCATCTTGTCGTCGGCATCACCAGCAGGCGTCTTAGCTGTAGGTGCAGAGTCCAAGTCCATTGATTCGCTACGCTGAGCCTTCTCTTTCTTCTGAGCACGACGTTTGGCCTGTGCAGTGGTAGACAAAATAGCAGTGGCCACCAAAGCAGGGCCTTCTTCAGCCTTGACCTCCTGCTCAGGAGGGTAGTCGAATAGACTAGGACGAGCAGAGCAGTGGAACTTGAATGCAGGAATCTCAAGATCATGGTCCAAGCCAATGATAGAGGTGGGAGAGAAACTGAGAGAAAGGAAGTGGGTAAAGGGGAACCAGTACCAGTATTGCGTGAAGACAGCCATGCCAACAATTCCGGCCATGTTTAGATTACCAGTCTGAGTCTGCAGACCAATTGTGCAGTTGCGGCCACCAGCATCAATGATACCCAGAGCCAAGGCAGCACCAAACTTCGTCATGGCGTCTTCGTGGCGGTCACTCACAACCTTCTTAAAGGCTTTTCTAATAGTGGCAGCCTTGGGGTTCATGGTTTCATTTTGCTGAACCATGATCATGGAAAGAGCAATTAGAGCACCCTGACGGACAAAGTCTGAAGGATCCTTGAGCATGGGCTCAAGAAGGTCAATAGCCTCATCCAGGCCAGTACCCGCGCAGCTAATACCCAGAGCCATGGCTGAACCATAGCGCACATGAGGGTTGTAAGACTCAGACAGTAGCTCAACCATGCGAGGAACACTACTGGGCTTGCGGAACAGAATGAAGCCCAGACTCATCACAGCGACACGGCGGACATCATCGTTCACATCACTGACTGCCGTGTGCAAAAGCTTACGAACAGCCTTATTGCTGCCCGTACCGCAATAAGCCATGGCCACAGCCAGGATACCACCATAACGGAGAATCGGATCGGGGTCCGCCAGGAGTCCCTCAATGACCATGTCGGCACCTTCTTGGCGACCGTACATGATCAGAGCCATACCAACGGCAAGACCGCGAACAGTCTTTTCATGGCTGGTCTCATGGGAGTAAGCAATCATATCCTCAATGACACGCTCGTTACCAGTACCCAGCATGATGAGACCCATGGCAAGACCGACCGCCTCACCGTTGAGAGCAGAGTCGGCGTAAAGAACGCTCTTCAGCTTTTCCAAAATGTCATCTGAGCCAGTAGCCATGCCAGCAATACCCAAGCCCAAAGCGCCACCATGCTGAATCACTTCCTCCTCAGCATCAACAAACTGAGTGGTAAGATATTCCAGAGCATCAGCACCATGGTTGGCATGGATTAGACCATAGGCATACAAAGCACCGCCCTGGCTGTAAATGGAACCGTTCGGTCCTCCGCGGGGTAGGTAAGGCTCCAAAAGCTTACGCGACTGTGAAAGGTTTCCGCGATGAATGACACCAAGAGCAGCCGTCGCAGTGAACTTGCTCCAATTGACAGCCTTGCCGAGCCAATCAAGGTTATCTCGGAAGAACTTGTCGTTGGTAGTGCCATGGTTCATAAAGGCGTTGCAGAAGGTGAGAGCAGTGTGGAAGATGGAGTTGCGACTCTCAAGACTATCCCGAACCTTGTTCAAAATGTTCGAGTCAGATTTGTTGTTGCGGTACAGGAACTCCAAGTTAAGCTTAATGGTCTTGCTACCGTCCAAAATAGAGCGGATGTTGCGGTAAACCTTGGCTTGGTCTTCGGGAAGGTCTTCCTCCTCATTCTGTGCATCATTTTCCAAAAGCGCGTCAGACTCCTGGGCATCTTCGCCTTCCTTCTTGGGCTTCTTGGGCTCGCCAGAAGGTAGCGACTTGAGGACCTTTCCTAGGAACTCCTGAGTGCTATTGTCATACAGATCAAAGGCAATCTGGTAAGCACTGGCCACAGCTTCACGATGGCCCTTTTCAACAAGATGCCGCAGCATCATAGTCGCCTCCTCATCTGCATCAAGGTAGACAACGCACTTGGCAATGGCGAAGAAATCGGGAGACGGAATCTCGTTGAGCAGATCAAGAATGAGGCGTAGCAGCTCGGTGCGAAGGCCGCGTTCCTGGACGACGTCAAGGCAAATACCCAAGGCATACTCGATTAGATCTTCGGCAGGATGAATAGAGTCATTGGCAGTTTTGCCCTTGGCCTGGCTCTGATCTTTGCCCGCGCGTCTGATAACAGAACCTAGAACGTCTAGGCGCTTGGCCTCCATGGCAATACCAACGACCTGGCGATACTTGCCCTGCTTGAGGCATACTTCAAACAGCCGCTCAATCACATTCTGAAGAGCCCGGCGAGTGTTAAGGTCGGGCATTTGCACCATAGATACAGAGCCGTCAGGACCAACATCGGCAAGCTTGAAGGAAGGATCCAGGAGAGCGTTTTCGGTAGACGTGCGTGACAGAAGCGACTTGGACGGCAGGTTCGAATGGGAGAACGGCGTCGTAGGTGAGGTCAGGGCGCCCTCGTTGAAGGCAAAGCTAGATGAAGCCTTGCTCGGCTTGGATCCCTTGGTCGCGGAGTGTTCGTGGGCAGAAACAGCGATCCATAGATCAATGCACTTGGAGATGATGGTTTCTTCGAATTCGCCGGGGGAGTTGAGTTTGAACAGATCACCAGCCACCAAAGCAAAGTTCATACTCTGGTTGTATGCCTGCAAATGGTAGTAAACCTTTGCAAGAACCAGTGCGGCCAATTCGCGTTCGGGGAAGGTCTCATCTTCGTACAAGGTTTCGCTTTAGACGAGAGAAGATATGTTAGCATCTGGTAGTTCGTTTTCTGATGGACGGATGGAGCTTGGATGTCGAATTCATTGTCACAAGATCAATGGGAGAATGGACGCACATCTGATCAACGGCACCTGCAACTTCCGTCCAGACGGTGTTTATGTCGTCGTTGAGGGTTTGAAGAGCGAAGACTCTCAAATCAGGCTCCTCATCGTGGAGAAAGCCCAAGATGCCCTTGGCAGCAGAGGATGAGCTCATGGTCGCGAGCATGATGGTGGTGGGTGCTTGTCGAGGTGCGAGGTGTGATGGTTGGGGTTTGGTTGGAAGATGATTTGGCGATTATGAGAATGGGGCTGAGACTGAGAATGAGAATGAGAAACAAAAAGAAGCTAGACAAAAGGAAGAATGAATTGATGCTGAAGTGGATTCCAGATTGCGTGTGGCGTACTTTGCACCACAGGTCTTGGAAGGTGTTGCAGTGATGGCAACGTGATGACTTGTAGGGGAAGATTGGTCGGAGGCAGGACACAGGCCAAAGCAAAGTTCAAAAGCTCCAAGCAAAGTCAACCTGGATAAGGTCCACGTCAGGCAAAGCATGCCTAGCAAGCTGTACTGCCCCACTTGGTCAGGGACGCGAGCCGGCAGCTGGCAACACCTGCCGCCACAAGGGTTCGAAATGGCCATGACGGAGTTGGACAATGAAGTATGCAATCAGAGCTCTCTGCAAGACATTCACAACCTCAGCGTTGTGCATCTACAGGCATTGACCGATAAATATCAGTGGCCGTATTTAGATGGTGCCTGCAGCCAACTTTCACGCCCACTATGAACCAACTTCGAAGGGCGTTTAGTCCTGAAAAAAAGACCCCAGCATTGTACAATAATATAGCTTGTTTGTATCATGATTGCTTATCTCCTATCAAAGGGGGGTGTGTGTGCTAGTGGATGCAGGTTATGGTCTTGTGCTCTGGTTGTTGGTGCTTGTATACGCAGATACATGTATGTATGTCTGTACCTAGATCAAAATATACGTATGCAGAAGCTACCTTGGTCACATCTAGTAACTTCCCAATACAAAACCTAGGACTTGCAGCAGCTGTTATCTTCCTTCGGCGCAAAAAATGCGGCTGTGAGAGAGACACACAGCCGTAGGTGTTCGTAGGAAGCGAAGCAGAAAGCTGGTCACCACACGGCTGAGAAGAAAAAAAAAAGAACGGCTAACTTGTTTGTGGCCTTGAGCGCCCAAATCATGATCCCCTGAACAAAAGAAAAAGAAAAAAAAAGGAACTCGCAGAGCTTCAAAGAGCCCAAAGAAGTTGTGAAACGGGCCCATAATTCTCAACCTGGAAGCTGCAGCTACACTTGCCCTCTCATTCCTCGTCGCCCTCATCCTCTATCCCTAGCTCCTTCCTTCTATGCCACCCAACTGCCTGCATCTTTCTTTATTCCAGGTGTGCACGGCTTGTTTTTTTTCCCTTTGGCGACTTCTCTTTCCCTGTTCATCATTGGGTTGTTTGTTTGTCGTTCTTTCCATTTTCAACTTCATCTTCAATTTCACTTGCTCTCCCGGCCATACGCTCCTTCCTTAGAGCGAGCTTCTTTCCATTTTCCTTTGTCGTCGTCATCACTACCTGCGCATCTTCCCTTTTTGTGTTGTCTCTGGCTAACAACAGAAAGTCCTTCTTTGTTTCCTTGGACGTCTGCTTTTTTATTTCACTTTCATTCGTGTATTTTTTATTATTTTTTTATTTTTTTTTTATTTTTTTCCTTTTTTTCCATTATTCGCGTCTTTTCGCGGAACATCATCATCATCGCCTTGTCAGCCAAAAAAAAAGTGCCAGCCTTTAACTCTTTTTTTTTCGTGTTCGTCACCCTGATTTCCGTTCCATTCATTCGACAATCTTTCGTAGCAGGGGAAGCTATTGTTTTGCGCTTCTATGACTAGTTGACTGGTTGCCGCCTTGTCCTCATCGCCATTCAGTCTTCAACGAAGAATTGATTGATTTCTATACAAGAACTCTCCAGAGCTACCCCCCCGATCTCCCGATATCTATCCAAACGCGACTTGTGCCTGTTCTCACCACCCTGCGATTATTTCCCTGTTTGCGCACATTGAGATTTGTCCGTACAGAACCAAAGCAAACGAACATCCGGACACGCCAAAAAAAACACATTGCCTTTGCGCCGATTCCATTGCAATCAGCCTTCATACATACTGGCAATCGAATTTCAACGGCCAGAAACCGACCTCCCATCACAATACGACCTCTGCATAACTCTCTTATAAAAGCCCCACGTCGACGGGCGAAAATTCCGTTCTCCTCGCGCTCGTTGCCTTCCGACCACCTTCACTCTAACTACATCACGCGCTTCGTCAACCTTGCACCGTCTTGTTCATAGAACTATGCTCTGAACACGAATCTGTCTCTCCTTGTGCCCTTATTTTTCTTCCTCGCATAAGCCCACGTCGCTATGGATCTCCGCGGCATGCTGAACGATAATGGCGGCGGTGATCGCTCCGGCACACGTCAGGCTGACCCTCCGAATCAACCACCACAACAGGTGCCCCCTATGCCCCATGGCCCGCAACGACCGCCGCCTGTCGACCCCCTCGCCGGACCCGGAGCCAGGCCCGGCTTTGGCTATGCCCAACCACAAACTCCTTTGACCCCCTCACAAACAAAGCCCCCTCACTACGCCGAATATGGTGGTCCTCATCAATCACCTGTAGCACACATGCCTCAGGAGTATCAAGTCCGCCCGCAACCGCCATATGCGCCTCAGCAGGCCCATTACCCCTCCTCCCCGTACAATAACCGACCTTCTTCTTTGCCAATGCATGGTGCTCCCCAGTATGATACCCGCCCTCCCGCTCCTGGAGCTCACTACAGATCAGGCTCCCAGCATGGTCCACCAGACAACTATTTCCCAACGCAGGCAGCGGCCGGTGGCCCAGGTCCTTATTCACAGCAACAGCAGCCTTCGCAACACCCTCAGCAACACCACCCTCAGCAACACCCTCAGCAACACCACCCTCAGCAAACTCCTCACCAACATCCATCTCAGCACCCTCCGCAACAGCAGCAACCGGTCGCGTCAGGCTACGCTCGGCAGGGAAGCTACCCCAATCCACCCGGTCCGCCCATCGCCATTCCTAGCAGTGTCACTCAGCAATACATGCAACATTCACCCGTCATAGGGCCGCACACGCCTTCAAGCGCGGGCGGCCCTCATGGAGCCCCCCAGCAGCCCCAGGCTCATTTTGCACAACATCATCGCTCTCACTCAACTCATTCTCAAGCCGGGACTCCTACGTCCACCCATAGCCAACACCCCCCGCAATACGGATTTCCACAGCATGGAAGTCCTGTGACTGTTCCCAATCCGCCGCCACCACCGTCGTCAGGATTGGCTGTATACCAGCGAACGATGTCGCAGCCAAGTGTGTCACAGAACGTCCCCCCTCAACACGATCCTCGGCCCGCATCTTTTTCCCAGCATAGTAGTCCCCGTATCGGTCAAATGCAGCCCCCAGGTGGCCATGTACCTGCATCTGTTCATTCATCGGGTCCTGGCTCTATGCCTGTTTATGCAAACGCGCTGCCACCTTCGCTACAGCAAGCACCTCATCCTCCAAAGCCACAGGCGCCATCCCCTGCAAAGTCAAACTCGCAGCAGCGCCAACAGCAACCACCTCCTTCACACGAAACACCACAGCCGCAAAAGCTGCGACCTCAACAACACCAGGAGCGGGATGTCCACCAGCGCCATCACCAAATATCCCAGACACCGAAATCACAACCCGAACCAGGTGTGCATCAGGGTACACAGCCAATATTGCCCGTCTTGCCTCGTCAACAAGGCTCCCCACCAAAGCCTCCACAGGACAACCCCCCTAGTGATCCCCTTCCTAAGCAAAAACAGGCACCCCAGCAAATACATGCTCCACTACAGTCTAAAATGCATAACCAAGCACAAAATTCACTAGAACCCGAACGTGAGCAATACCGACCTTCTGAGTTGTCCCAATCTCAGGCCCACGATCCGTCTGTGGATGTCATTGACCCACCGCCTCACCGCCGTTCCCACTCCCCAGTGACAGCACACCGCGAGCAAAAGAAAGAATCAGTAACATCTCATAAGCAACAAGAAACGGAGCAGAATATCGCCTTTAAGACCGACGAGGCCTCTTCTCAATCTTCTATTACTTTCCCTTTACCAGCCCCCGTTGCCGTTGTCGCCTTTGCTTCCGTCCCTGCATCCGAGTCTGAATCGTCTGTCACCTCTGGCCTCTTTTCTGCCTCATCCACTAAGGAGTCCAGACCATCTCGTCGTTCTATATCTCAGGATTCCAAGACTCCCGTTATCGACAACGCTATTGTGCCTGCAAAACGCAAGCGAGACGACAACATGATGGAACTCGACACTACCACTGTACGCGATACCAAGCCAACTAATGGCGTTAATCCCCGCAAGTCGGCGCGCGACTCTATATCATCGGCCACCTCGCCAATTGTGGTGAAGAAGCGGAAAATAAGACGCGATCAGCCGCCAGTGTGGGCCCGAAAAGCCGGTGGCAAGGATTCAACACTACAGTACATCAATTTCCAACTACGGAAGCATGCTAAACCCACTGCCGCCCCGACATCCACCCACTCCACTTCTGCTGCCGCTGCTGGTCGGCAGTCATCTCCTGAGAATACTCGAAACTCTTCCTTAACTACATCCCATCCAGCCTCGGCTGGTGCTTCCAATACAGCTGCAGTGCCAGCCCCATTAGCGCCTGCTTCACACCTGAAAGGCTGGGAGCCATGCATGACTGGCCAAAAGCCCTCTTCCGATATGCCACGGGCCATTGCGGACTGGATTTTCCTCAATGTCATCCAATCGACTGAAGGACAAGAAGCAGTTCGCAATGGCGGCTCATTTGAGGTTGAGGCCAAACTAGGCGTACTCATCGACAAAGATACCAATGAACGAGTTCAGCCTTTTGTTGCAACAGAATGTCTTCTTCAAGACAATCCACGCATATCATTCCGCAGTGAAATGACGGAGGTAGGATACATGTTTTTCCTCTATCCACTGTCTCTGTTGGTAGATACTTTATGTACATGAGACTCTTGCTAACGACGCTTTCTAGGCACAACACAAAAGCTTCAACAACTTTCTCAACGACCTTACACTCAAGGCTCGTGCTTCTCGTGGTCGTGGTCCGTCTCGTGTACCCATTGACTACAAACACCTGCGTGAGGTGGATAAGTACTTCCCCCTCACGCCTGGGCTTGCTACTCATCTTTCACCCGCGGCCCGCAATATTCTTTCAGCTCAAAAGCTTCCCCCAAAGATTCGCGTCACCCTTGATCAAAACGATCATTCAAAGGTCCTGTCCAAGATCATCAAGATTCGTGTGGCTGATAAGTCACTCTATTTCCCTTGTGGGCCTCTTGACTGTCGCATCAGCATCAATCTTGAAGTCAATTGGGACGGGCCTATGGACGAATTGGAGAATGTTATTTCCACTAGCTCTGGGAGCAACATGCAACGTTCCAAGGACCGCTTAAGCTATTCTCAAGGTCCCTATCAGATCGATCTCACCCAAGTGACCTCTACTCTGGTAAGATGTCCCAATCGTACCCTGGCTTTACTGTATACTTGTTCTCTTCGATGTTGTTAACACTCTGCAGGGAAATCGTCAACCTGAAAAAGACCATGAGCTAGAGATTGAGCTTTCTGCAGAATCAATCCTTGAACAAGGCCGCCGCATATTCGATAATCAGTCTCACAGTTACCCTGAGCTTATAGAGGGCTTTTTGGATAACATCCGGATGCTGGCACGTTGGCCTTTGGAGTGTCACAGGCGTTAATATGTCTCCTATGAGACCTTGACACATCATTCCTTGTTGTCCAACTACTTTCCCTTGGTGTCTGTCTATCTTTTTTTCTGCCATTCTACATTATCTGCTTGTTGATTCTCAGCATCTTTCTTCTTTCCTCTTCTCGTCCGTCTACATATCTTCGCTTCTCTTGTTGGAGTCACTCCGTGTCGATGGGTGACGGTGCTATGCTTCTCCTCAGCATTTTTTTTTTCACTTTCCATTTCGATATCATCTTCTCTGTTCGAATGTTAAAACGAAGTTTTCGCGGTTTTCCTGGCTAGGCGTTAAGATTGGTTACAATTTCTTCTCCCACCACCTAAGAACTTGAACGTTGCTCAGTTGTTCATCTTTTTTAGTATAGTTTTGTGAATCCTTTCTATCAATGTTTCGGTTGCTTGATATTGGCTCCCACCACTCTTGTGTTTTGAATCAAGTATTTATGGCATCTACTGAGATGTATTTTAGGTCATGCCAGGTTGCAAGTCATTTGGTATGTGCAGATTATCAACCCAGCTCTAGTCAAGACCGTCAAACTTCAGAATTCCATGAGCGCCCATGGGGCCTAGCTTCCGCTTCTTGGCCGCCTCCTTTTGCTCTAGCCTCCTAGCCCGCTCGCCATTGTCAGAATCATCGTCGCTATCGCTGTCACTGTCGTCGTTGTCATCGTCATCTTCCTCCTCGGATTCGGACTCTTCACGTGTACGCTTGCCATTCGCTTTAGGCTTCGCGTCTTCCTTATCTTCATCGCTCTCATCTTCGTCTTCCTCTTCATCATCATCTTCTTCTTCTTCTTCTTCTTCTTCTTCTTCTTCTTCTTCTTCCTCGTTGTCACTGCCCTGTAGCTCAGCCAGATCCTCCCACACCTTAACGATCTGACCACCACCGCTGATCAACCGTCCATAACAGTCCACAGCTAACGCAATAACGGGCTCTCCCGACAGCGCATCGTGTGACATGGTCATGTCCTCCACCACCTTTCTGGTGCGCAAGTCAACCACACGGATTATACCGTCGCCAAAGCCGCACGCTACCTTGTCGCCCATGCCGAGAGACTCGGGAAGAGGCACCATACACTCCAGTGACTCCCCCTCCATAACCTTGATCTTGTGCACAGGCTTTTCCAGATTCGAAGGGTCCCAGGTCTTCAGAATACCATTGTCGCTACCAGTAACAAGGATACCTGTTGTTTTGCTCGCCTTGCGGGCACGCATGTTTGGTACGTAGCACATGGAGATCAGCATCTCATCCTGCTCACCCGACTCATCGGCCACGCCCTTGCGCATATCGGAAATGGATACGGTCATCTGACCAGTCGACGCCCACTGCCTAGGCACGCCGCTAGTGCTGGTCTTGGACGGGGGCAGCGGGACCATGGAAGTCACAAAGTCATCGTGCGGTTGTAGACTTTCGAGTTTCTTTTCGGGGTTTTCCAAGTCATACAACTGAACCCATGCAGAGTCGAGTCCGACGACCAGGGTTGTAGGGTTCAGAACCAGCAGTGTTGACGGGTCGTCTTTGGGACCAACATCGCTCAGGTCGATTGCGAATTTAACTGACGCGCGCCCAGTATCAGGGTCAAAGCCTTTGACGAGACCATCGGTACCAGCGGAGAAGAGACGCGAGCCGTCCGCCTGGTAGGCTAGGGCGCGACAGCTGCCTTGGTGGCGCTTCGTGCGCCACACGGAGCGGATAAAAGCAATCTTTCTAGATTTTGCGGGCGTTGATTCGGACGACGCGGAGGTGGTTTCGCTGGCGGGCGCAGGAAGCTCAAAGGTTTCGACGTGGCCGCTGGCCATTCCCACAGTCAGAAGTGGCTTCTCGGGGTGTAGGACCAGGCAAAAGAGGTCCGACGAAGTCGGGAGCGAGCATGTGCTTTCGAACATTGTAAGTAGCTATAATGGAGTGCGCCTTGGAATGGTCGGAGGTCGCAGGACTTTTTGTAGAATAGGAAATACAATGATTACTTTCCCTTTGGGCCTCTATTGTAACAGATGCCTTTTCGCTGAAGTGTGAACGAATCAACGAAAAAAAAATCAAACCCAATATAACTGTAGATGTATCATGGCCTAAACAAATTATCCAACGACGCGCTTTCAAAGGAAAAAAGCTAGGAACTTTTAAGTGGAGCATGCCGTTGCCAGTCTGTTATCGATAAGACAGATTAGGGTTATGTTTCAGGTGCCAATTTCATTCAGTCAAACGTCCATATGAAGATTCATAGGAAGAACAGAGAGGGCATACATAGGTAGATGCCAGCAAACTACAGCATGACGTACTGGACTATGATTTCCCCTGCCCCGTATCCATGAGACGTTGTATTTGCCCAGATTCGGCCGAAATGACATATCTTAGGGCACCCTAAGACTCTGTTACAACAGAGTATAGACTCAGCTCTAGAACGTTGTGATTAGATAGGAGCTCGCCGACGGATGACTGCCTCTGATGATGCTAAAGACGGCCACAGCTAGTGTCGAGTTGCCAGTTTACATCGAGTAATGAAAGCCAAGCAGCGCAATATGTCAAGTTGGGAATGTTCCCAGTTAAGCTTCTTTGTTCTCGGTGAAGAGGCGGCCCCCTGGATTTAGTTTCTCGGTGAATAAATCGGGGAGGTTTCTCACCGATGCTTGTCAAACAGAGAAAGTGGTATCAATCATTTACGTAATAGTAATGCCACAGGATCAATTTCGGGAAACGTCAATTTGAACGTACACTTATCAGATACTACTCATTTTTCTTCGTCAAGCAACCTACTTATACCAAAACCTCAATTACAAACAACCCAAATCTCACACAACCAGAAGAACAGCTTAAAACTTCTCCTGACTAGTAGCACGCCCGCTGGACTCAAGGGCAATCGGCTTTCCACTTAAGCCCACAGCCGTAGCGGAAGACGAAGAGGCTGGGGTGTCAATGGGGGCAGGGCGAGTCATCTCTTCGGCCGGAGTCGGTTCGATCTCTTCAGGCAGAACCATGTTCAAGAAGGTGCACACAAAGGCAGCCACTACAAAGCCTGACTCCATGATGATGTCAATGGCGTTGAGGAAGCCCTTGAGAGACTTGTTGGGCCCGTCATAGGTAAAGAAGTAACTGAAGTATTCAGGCTTCAGTGTTGCGCCATAGCCCAGGGCAAACCCAGCAGTCAGGATAAAGCGGTTACGGCGTGTGAACGGCACACTACGTGCAATAATCGCCAGACCAGAAACAGCAACAGAAGCAAACAAAAACGATGTCATGCCACCCAAAACGGCCGGGGGGATAGCCACCAACGCAGCAGCAAACTTGGCGAAAATTCCCATGACAATCAGGAAGAAGCAGCAAAAGTATCCCGCAGTGCGGTTGGCACAGCGCGTCAGGGCAATGACGCCGTTGTTCTGAGCAAAAGTCGTGACAGGGGTAATGGTCATCAGGGCAGCAAGAGCACCGTTGATGCCATCGGCAAGCACACCGCCCTGAATGCGGCTTTCGTACGTAAGGCCCGTGACCTCAAGACGAGACACATCGCAGGTGGCGGTGATATCGCCAATGGCTTCGCAAGCACAGATAATGTACACTGTCAAGCAAGGTAGAACCAGTGGCCCATACAATGACAGAGGGAACGTATGCACCCAGATGTATGACACTGCAGGGGCACTATCGATTCCACTACGATCGAAATAGTTGCAAGCTGCGGCAATAATGCAGCCAACAAGAAGACCGCAGATAACGCTGGTGCTCTTCATGATAGGCTAGACAAGGGGGGGAGGAGGGAAGTACGCCAAAGTGTGTTAGCCTGTGGTCATATATTTCTGGTCGCGCCATTTGAACCTTTGTCCGTTATCCTTGCACTAACCAATCAACATCAAGTGCGATTAGTGTGGGATAAGTTGTCCACGGCCAAAGGGAGAAATGCGAGGGAGAAAAAAAAGAAGAAAAAAAAGAAGAAAAAAAAAGAAGAAAAAAAAGAAGAAAAAAAAGAAGAAAAAAGAGAAGTCTCGGAAGAAAAACTTACAGAACCAAATCGCTCGCAAAGCAGAATACTCGCAAACACGCTGAAGCCAAGACCCAGAAATTCAGCAGATCCCCACGGCAGAGGATGAGGAGCGGCAGTATTAGGGCACAATGAATAAAAACCGGTCTCGGGACGTTCCATGCAGGCCCCGGAACCTCCAGCCCAGTTGCTGAAGCCGGTCCCGATCAGAGAGACACCGATAAGTGTGACAGTGGGGCCCGTCACAATCGGAGGGAACATCTTAAGAAGCAGCCTGGGAGGAACAAACGCCATACAAATTTCAATCAAGGCACAGAGAGCAGCAGTACCGAGAACTGTAAAAGGCCATTGATTAGCTAGTGTTGCACGCCAATAATAGTCGGGATGCTCAGGGCATGTCTTACCGGCGCCATAGGCCTTGGGGCAGGGGAGGCGATTTCCCTCCGCGTCCAACTCGCAGTAGCCATCTGCGTACATTTGCGAAAAGGCGCTAAATAGAACAAACAAAAAGAGTTAACAATATCCATCAACACTAAGATAAACAGGCTGCAGCCTGTCGACGGACATGCTTACCCAGAAGCAACGGGGATGATAGCAAACGAAATGCCAACCACAGAAAGCAGTCCCGTTCCGAGGTAATAAGATGTGTTCATGATGCGGAATCGAGTGATTTGAATAAGAGATAGTGTGCCAGAAACAATCAAAGCAGTCGAGACAAGATATTGCTGTTCTTCTGTGGAAAGATTCACGCCTGTAGCTCCAGACATGATAATGGGCGGGGTAATTACACCAGCAAGCATAGCCAGAGAATGTTGAAGCCCTAGAAGAAGAGCCAAAACAACCGGCATACGATCGTTGAGCCCGAAAAAGGGTGCAACATGCTCGCTCTTCTTCATAAAGGGAAGGTTAGGGCGGAAAAGATGCCCATAGTCGTAGTCACCAATCAGACCCTCTCTGGTGAAAAACATGCGCTTCGAGCCAGAGATGAAATTGCTAACCGACCAATTACGGTCAGTGTCCTCGGGACGTGCAATGTTGGAAGGTCCTTGATCTTCATCCATGGTAACAGGTGATGTGTTGACGAAAGGTGGAAGAAGGAAGAACAAGAGAGTGGCTTCCAGAGGAGAGATATAGGGAGTAAGATGCTGACTATGGCAGGGTCAGATGGAAAGACCAGTGAAGCTTGTTGTCGTGTGTGCCTGAACAGGAGGAAAGCTTTGGGCGAGAAGGAGAGAATGGGAGAGGCGGTCGAGGGGCTTTATAAAAGGCTGCGAGGAAGCTGGTGGCAATGGAGTCTTTTTATTTCCTTCTTGCTCTCGAACGGTGTAGTACTAGCAGACAAAAGGAAGGCGGAGGAAGAGCTCTTTGTGTTACTTTTGGTTCGCTTGTCGGCCGTGCCCAGGAAGATGCTGTCTGGAAAGACGTCAATCCATAAGAGGAAGAAGAAAAAGAAAGGGCTTACTGGGGAGGATTCGATAGAGCCCGGAGCTTCACGCCAGCCAGAGTTTCTTCTCTTGCGCTGGCCGAGCCAAACCTAGCAGGGGTCAGTGATAGCCAGAGATATTAAAGGCAGCGAACCACCGCCAAGCCGTGTGTATAAGCAGTAGAGTGGGGACTAGTTATCTGACGGGCTGTGACTGATGTGAAATCCGTAGATAAAGAATAAGGAGCCGCAACAAATTACTGTTTACATACCAAGCGTGGTGCAGAAGACCTGCGACGAATAGCTTTCCAGAACCTCAAACAAAGATGGCCTTTGTGGGCCAGCGACTCCCAGCAAGCAGGCCTTGCTTCGTCTGCTTCCCGTCAGAAGGGGTGCGTTTATCACGCCATAGATACCAGCAAGACGGCGGAAAGGCGAAAATCAGAGTCGTAATGCTACCACTGTTTGGGCAGCCAGATATCGGCATCAAGCCACTCTTGCGTCTTGTACATGGAATTCTGCCTTGCTGTCTCAAGAACGGCAACGGGCGGATTCCGCCAAAAGCACGCGACAAGCAGCTTGAAAGGAGAATCCACGTTACGCTGGCTTAATCAGGCAAGTATTCGAACCTTAGCTAGTGAGCTAGATGGTGAAGGCCGCCTGGGTGTATCGATATCCGGTGCATGTGTTTCATGGTACCTTTTTTGCCTTGAGAAGAATCAAGCCAGAATGTCATCCAGACTCTGGTAATATGAAAGTTATATTTTTTTTCTTGCAAATGTTGTGCGTGACAGGCAAACCCGCGGTTAATCAGCTTGGCGCCAAAGGCAACTGCAACATGAATAACTGTAACTGGAGCTCGCGCCTGCCGTTCACGATACGTATGTACATGCTATGCTTTTATCTTTCAGCCGCTCGAAGGAAGGCTTAGGGTTTATTTAGGTATTCTGATTAGGTTCTATAATAACTTCCATGTGTCATTTTTTAATATCATCATACTCATCAATCTCACGTTTTCCTCCTCGCCTCTGACATCCATGCCTTCATCCGCCCTTCGTTGCCGTCTTCCGTTAAAACTATTCCCACCCGAGAGGCCGCGTGGGGTTCAGCTCAACTTGGCTTAGCCTGGTCTGGCCTTATTTCTTGATGAGTATTCAAGATAAGAAGCTGAGACTGCAGCAATTCGCTATTATCCCCCCCTTACTACGCTACTACTGTCTCTCTGTCTCTCATCTTCTTATCGCTGCTACATTGTTGCACAGCAAGGATATGGTAACACTATGCGATTGGCCAGTGCTCAGGGTAAGCTTGCCTTGCCCGTTTTATGTGCGTGGGAATGGAGTGAGTGGTCTTGATACTTGCATAAACTTGCACATATCAGGACCTGTTTTGCAGCAAGCCGCAGGGATCTACTCTACGGTCCATTTCTTCTTTCCTTGAAAAGTCTCCTAGCTGACCCTCATGGCGGCGGGTTCCGAATTTTGCCACTTTATAAGGAACACTCGGCTTGGCTGGCTGTCAACACATCCCGCGCTTGCCTACACACTCCCACCACTATATTCGCCTCTCCCTTGTCTCCGCCCGCTATTCTACCCTGCCGACAAGCAATTCTATAGCTCGTCGTGTCGGTGTTTAATCCTCTTGTCCAACTCCTTGTTAACAGCATTCAGCATTTCAAACTTTGGGCCATCCTCGCCGAGTCCCCATGCAAACACCCCCCCAATTCCAGAACTATCAACCAGATTCTGGAACTTGAGCGGAACAACTTCTGGCATATCAAACGTCCACCAGCGCTTCTCGGCAGTATCCCAATAGGAGTAACCACCCCCTCCGGCAGTAGTGAACGCTCCTAGTGACATAGCTCTATCAAATGAGGCCTTGACATTCTCGGGCGTTGGATCGTGCCAACTGAAGCCGCCTGTCTTCCCCGCCAACCCTGCTCCTGTGTCGGGGTCTTCCATGGTCTCCGTGTGACAGCCAAGTGGCGATTCGGGGTCACATTCTTCAGTCAAAAACCACTTGACATAGAACGCAAACCCCAGGTTTAGTTTTTCAGCCGGAGCACCCCGGTCGATGTATGCGTTAAGAGATTGACGAGACGCTTCCACACCAGTGTGATGTTTTGTGACATTGTCGCGGCGGTTCATCAGATCGTAAGTCATGACATTTATGAAGTCGAGATTTTGTGCGATTTGCGGCACAGTGGCAGTTGTGAAGGCAATCATGTCACTCTCTAGGCCCGGAACTGCAGCCGAAATCAGCTTTCTCGGTCCGATGGCCTCTCGAAGAGCCTGAAGCAGGAGGGGGTAGGCTTCAATCTCCCAGATTTTTCCGGAATTTGGATCGGATTTGTAGTGCTCGCCATTACCGCCGGGGTACTCCCAATCCAGATCCACGCCATCAGCGCCAGTCACCTCGACCATGATAGCAACATTGCGAGCCCATAGCTCGCGGGACTCGGGCGTTCTAGCGGCAGTCTCAAATCCACTGGTGTCGCCCCAACCGCCGATCGCCACCATGATTTTGGTACCGGGATGAAAATATGACCGAACCTCGGACACGGGCATAAAGAGTGGATACTCATCCGGAGGTGGTTTGTTGAAAAGGTCACTTTGCAAAAAGGCCAGCTCCACGTGCGTGACATGACGCACTGCTTCAAGTGGGGGTGTTATTGGATGTTGGCTTCGGATGAAGTGTTAGTTGTGTTCGATTCGGGAGCTTCGGGAGTTTCAGCTTAGATGTAAACCGGTACACAAAGCTATGGCCTGAGTTATGGCAGATAACGACGAGTGAAGGAAGGTCTTTTTTGAGCCCAAGCAAAGCGAACAGTCATAAATACACAGCTGAAAAAGAAGAATCAAAGTTTGATGCTGAGAAAGAGAGATTGATAAAGTGGGTGGTGCTCATTAACAACTCACCCAGTCAAGTACATGATGCATTTGAGCGGCTCGGCAGCCACAGCCAAGGCAAAGAGTGACAGAGCCAAGAGTGAAGAGGGACATCGAACCATGGCCTTTGTATTTTGCTGTAGCATGTGATAAAGGCGGAGAAAAAAAAAGTAGCTCGATTCAAAAACTTCCTTGAGCTTAATCTGTGAGTGAGCAACACCGACATCAACTTGAAAATAATGTTCTGTACGGCATTGAAGTTAAATGTGTGGGACAGCAGCCCAGGCCCAGTCTCATGCATTAGGGTTAGTGTATCACAAATATCTTTAAAAAAAATCATAGGCCAAGGCTACCATGAAACGATGATATTGGCCTTGAACGTAACATCAGCATGGATAGACTCCAGGAGGGAGAAAACAGTCGACCGGCTATATTAAAAGTGTGTATGAAGTTGCATTCGCATATCAACTCTTCCGATAGTTGGGCAGGCCGAGAGATGATGATGAACCCTATCGTACTGAGGAAAAAGGAGGCAGACCCACTTTTAGAAGCTGTGGTCTAGAACAATACTACAACTTGATGTTTTTACAAGGTGGGATACAGGGTTAAGGTGGCTGGGTGGGGACAGGGTTACGTAAGGGGATGGCTCAACGGCAGTCAACATAGTACATGCATGGGCTCTACGACTATATCAGTTAGGCATGAGTAGCGACCAGCTTAGCTAGACTTCTAGTCCTTCCCCCCTTACGATCAATTCACCTTCATTTCTGCTGTAACCTAGTACATAGTACATGCTCTTGTTGAAGTGGAGAAGTAAGAAGAAAAGGAGCAAAGGACCCAGATATCCACACAGCAGTCCTCACTAAAACCCAGCTTAGTCAACACAACCCAGGACTTCAACAGCTCCCCCAGCCTTGTAACACCGATAAGCTGAGGATACATGGGTAACCAAGACGCTGGATTGCATGTGGCTGCTGTCAAGATGCAAGAGACGAGAGACGAGAGACGCGAGATGCGAAATGAGAGATGCGAGGGGCCATTGTGCCGATCAGACGAGAAGACAAAAGCAAGGCTGGCGGAAGAAGTGTTACAAGGCTAGGCGAACAGGTACTATGTATTAGGTTACAGCGGTAATAGGAGTAGATTGATCATGAGGGGGGAATAACTAGGAGTCTAACTAAGCTGGTTGCTACTCATGCCCATGTCCAACTGATATAGTCGTGGGACCCCTCCTTGTTGCTGACTCATCGATCTCCTAATACGAAGGACGAAGGAGAAAAACAAAACAATAAAATCCCCATGACGCTAATGAAACCTAACAAAGAACCACATCTCCGGGTTTTACTTGCTCTTTTAAACAGCACCAAGTTTAGTTCTTTCGACCCCCCTGGCCTACTTTGTGATGAACTCAACCAAGGACCTGGGACCATAGTTCTGGAACCATCAAGAGAGGCGGGGCGGGGTGGGCCCTCTATGTTCTCTCTGGGCTTGCTTCGGTTGTCGATGACACAATGTCGACCCTCAAGAATGGAGGAGGAGGAAGATGAGAGATGAGAAGGGAGTGTCATTCCATGCCAAGAAGAGGTGTTATGGAAAAAGAAGACACAGGGGCTACACGAGAGGCTAGAAACAGTGTCTCAAGATTGTGAGGTTTATGCTGCCATGACCAGGACGGACAAGCAGAACCAGTCCCTAGGGCACACCTCGATACATGCCTGAGATGCCATCGCTCCTCCACTCAGATGTCCTCTTTTCCCACTTGAGCAAACCCTTTGTTGTTGTCTCATTTATTCTCTTTAATATCCACGAGCTTTCATATCAGGCGTTAGCGCTCCTGGTGTGTATCCCCCTGTGCTGACTCCCGCAGGATTGCCGCGGGGTTTATAATAGTGTCGCTTTTTTTGCTTCCTGGTATTTGTTTGATGGGAGCCCCGAGAGCAGGCCATCCTGCCAACCGGGACTTGGGCTGTGCGTAACAAGACACAGAGGCCCTGTTTTCTTTTTTCTGTTTCTTTGCTTCTGGACTCTATATCAAGGGAGACACTACTGATTGCTATACCTGTACTCGCCCTTCGCCTTCCTATAGTCCCCGATCATCGCCATGTTGATGTGAGCCTGTCTTTCGCTCTTCTCATGATACTACTCCCTGTCCCCTTCTGTCATCCTTTAGATCGCCCCTTCTTCCTACACTGCCCACCATGGTCGCCACAAACCCATCAGGTCTGCCGCCCTCATTGCCATCCACAACACCACACCACCCTCAAGCCCAGAACCGCCGGCCATTATCGACACCTGTTGCCCTTCACTGGTCTTCTGGGATAAGCCACAGCACGCACACTCACGATGTCTCTCCCTCAGAGTTAGAAGCCGCCGACTCAGACGATATGGACTCGCTGGACCTTGAGGCTGAGGGATACGAGATGGAGCTGTCGTCAATAGTCATGCGCCACCAATATGAAAATGGGCGGCGCTTCCACCAGTTTCGCCAAGGCCGATATCCCCTCCCCAACGACGACCCCGAGCAGGAACGAGACGCCCTCAAGCACACGCTGCTACTGGAACTGACGAATGGCCGCCTGGTCCATGCGCCACTTGGCCAGGACGGCAATCGAGAGCCGCAGCGCATCATCGATCTGGGCTGCGGCACGGGCCGATGGACAATTGACGCTGGCGAGACATTTCCCGCTGCGGAAATCATTGGGATTGACTTGAGTCCGATTATGCCCGAGTGGCTGCCGCCAAATGTGCGGTTCATGGTTGATGACATAGAGGACGAAGAATGGCTCCACGGGAGTCACTTCGACTTGGTATATATACGGCACGTGATGGCGCTGATTCGAAGGCCAGCCACAGTGTTGAAGAATAGCTTCGAGTGAGTGCCGCTTTCTTCTCTTGGACGAGCCCCGAGTCTTCCACTTTCGAATCCTACTGTTGTCTTGTTCGCGTGCTGTGTTTCTAACTTCCATTGTGTCCCTGTCCCAGTAATATTGCTCCAGGTGGCTGGATCGAATGCACAGAATTCGACGGCTTTCTGTCGTGTAACGATGACACTATGCCTGCAGACCACCCGCCAAAGGTGTTTTTGGAGCTGATAGCACAAAGCCTACGGACTGTGGGTATCGAATTCAGCATTGGCTCACGACTACAGCCGTTGATTGAGCAAGCAGGCTTTGTCAATGTCGAGAAAAGGACGTATCCCGTTGCTGTGGGGAGATGGGCAAAGGTACGTCTGCAGCAGTACTCTCTTTTGGTTGGCCAGGACGCAATCACGTGCTACTTATGTAATACATGCTGATATTTCTACAGACACCTCAACAGCGCTTTATTGGCATGTACATGATAGAGGTTCTTTCCCAATTGTTTGAATCCTCCAAATCACGTGCACTACTGAAATTGGGACTCTCCCAGCAGGAGTTGGACGACATCACGACCGCTGCCATTGCAGGTTTGGACGATAACAGGCGGCATGCGTACATAAATATACAGGTATACATTGGCCAAAAGCCGGTCTAGATGATGATGGAGTACGCATGATAGAAGAAAATAGAACAGGAGAATAATGTGCGGATTCGTCAATTTTGGTTGGTTTTACAATCACATGTTTGTATTCTCTGGTATTTAATTGTAAATTCGTCTGGATTAATGGTGATGACGACTAATCCCTTGGTCATCACGGCTTTTCATACTCTGATGACACACCACCTCCGTACTCCACTCATCTCTTGCATGTTTTACTCTATCTCCATGTCGTTGGATATGCAGTTGGCCAGGAATGTAGTAGTAGCGGACCAGTCGGAGAAGACCCCGAGAACACCAATATCCTCGCGCAGCACGCGCAGAAGCTCAAAGACGTCGCCCTCAGTATGAATAGCGTCATGGAGATAGGTGTAGTATCCCTCATCTGGGTTGTAGTCGGTCAGTTTGCCCGAACGCTCCAGAGACCAAGTGATGATTTCCATGCCAAGGTTCTTGGCCGCGCGGGCATAGGCGCTGGGGACCAACTTGCCATCTTCAACAACCACTAGAAACGACAAGGGCGGGGCAATAATGTGGACTCCTTCAGCAGCATAATTGTGCAGTCTTTCAACGAGAGGGTCCAGGTTCCAGAGAGGAGATTCGGAATCGTCCAAAAACACCAGGTTGGGAGCAAAATCGGGGAAGTTCTTGGCCCAGTACTTGAGGTCAGAGAGCTGGAGCGACTGGGGATAGACATCCTGAGGACTGACTGCGGCATCGACGTAAGATTGTAGCATCTTGGACGCAAACTCTTCGTGGGTGAATCCATTCCAAGGCATTTGCAGCTCGGAAGCCTTGAGCTCGGGAATATGCTTCAAGCCCAGTTCCTCGACCAGCTGGATGTGCTCCTTGAGCGACATCGGGGTGGAACAGGTCGAATACAACTCGGTTCTCCAGTCAGGAGTGCCCTGGATGTAGGCCTCGGGGGTGACGGCGGTTGTGTTGACGCCGTCCATAGTAGCACACAGGGACTTGTACTCAGCGAGGGTAATGTCCTGGGTGCAGCACAGGGCATCAGCGGGCTGCATGCCGTCACTGGGCTTGAAGGGTCTCTGGCACTTAGCATTGAGCTCGGGGATCGTCACAATGTTGGTGGTAGAGTGTAGGTCGCAGTGTGAGTGACGGCACACAAGCTCTTTGTCACTGGTAAAAGCAACATCACACTCCAAAATACCAGCACCCATGCGAGCACCAGCCAGGTTAGACTCCAGACTGTGCTCGGGAATCTGCAGGGTACCTCCACCACGGTGGCCGATACTCCATTCAGTAGGTTCAAAGGATCTATCCGAGTTGGCACACTCGTCCAAGGCGGTCTTGGTATCGCTGGGGCTCATTTCATCAACGAGCCAGAAGGGACGCACGCCGAGATGGATCTTTTCGATGACACTGTAGTGGCCATCAGTGTTGGCGCGCCTGGGCTCAATCACGGGGATAACTGAGGCGGAGGCAGAGCCAGCAACGGCCAGGACGATGGCAGGGACAGTCGACTTCATGGTGCTTATAACGATTGCATCGAGGAACGAATGAATAAATGAGCGAGTGGGCAAGTGAAGCCAAGGAGAAGTAGGCAAGATGCAGAGACAAGAGAAGAGGCAGGAGAAGAGCAGAAATGAAGGCAGGACGATAAAGATGCAGATCAAAGTAGGCGATGAGGCAAGAGAAGAAAAGGAGAGATAGAGATAGCTTGCCGGGGGACCACAAACTCTTTATACACACGCATTCTTGTGCTTTCAGATGGCCTTTGTATTGCACATGCTCACGCAGCAAGACATGTGCTCAACTAGGTGGAGCGGCCGCATACGGGGCAAACGGCAGCTGGTAGTCGGTGCGGCAAAGACTAAACCCAGGCAAGGAACTTGGTCTCGCCAAATCAGCCCGCATGGGCCGTATGGGGATGGGGCATGGATGAGTTAGCTACATTGCCGGGCATGAATATTTGGGATATGATTCTGTTCTTTCTCTCTCTCTCTCTCTCTCTCTCTCTCTCTCTCTCTCTCTCTCTCTCTCTCTCTCTCTCACTCTCCACACCACTCCTTGTTGGTTAATGATTTTG
>JADILG010000248.1:0-16100 GCA_017591655.1 Thielaviopsis populi
CTGCGCTGCGAATGGCACTGGCTGGCAGCGCGCAGCGCCGTGCGCAGCGCCTCGGCCTCGGCCTGGTGCAGGCTGCGCGCAAACGCGAGGTAGTCGACGCGCATGCGGAAGAAGGCCTTGGCCGGCGCGCGGAAGTAGAAGGCGATGGCCTGGGCCGAGAGCGCGCGCACGCCGGCCGCCGATGCCGCTGTGGCTGCGTTGCGCTTCTTCTGCTGCTGCTGCTGCTGTGTAGGGTCGGCCCCGTCGGGCAGCATGGGGAGCAAACCGAGGCCGCCGTCGCTCGGGAGCCCGAGGCCCGGCGTGGCCGGCAGAGGGGTGCTGGACATGAAGAGGGGCACGTCGTCACGTGGACCTTTCATGGTGCTGCGACCAAAGAGGGCATTTCCGGGTCAGTATATCAAGCCGGTTGGCTAATGGCAGTAGTAAAAGCAGAAATGTACGCACTGACTAAACGAGCGTGTGGCTTTGATGCGAGAGAGCGGGCTTCGTGGATGAGGAAAGGTGTTGAGATGGAGTTCGACGTAGGCCTCAGGGCTATTAGGCTCTAGTTGAGAATACCCGATGTTGACCCGGTGTCGCACAAGAAAGCGTGGCGCACAATGTGGCGTCGATTGTCATGTGTGGCGCTGCGGTAGACATGCGCCATGCGACTTGCTATCAAAGAGTCTCTGTATTCGGCATCCGACAAGCCATCTGCACCAATGACTAAACATAGAGTCTATAGATATCTCTGACTACATTGCACCTAGAATAAAAGAGAAGAGAAGAAAAAAAAAAGAGAAAAGCGCCTTCTCGTCCCCTGGTACGCACGTCTCACCAAGCCTATGCCGGAAGACCGCGCTTCTCGCTCTCCGTGAAGAAAATGACCATGCGCCACAGCTTCTTGACCAGATCCTCGGCCTCTTCATCCAAGGCCTCCGCCAGCTCCTCCATCAGCTCTCCCGGCGCGCCATGCTTGCGCAGATGGTCCTCAATCACCTCGACAATCACCTCCTCCTGCACGCCGAGATACTCGACAATCTTCTTCTGCACAAACGGCCGCAGCTTGTCAACCATGATGGCCTCGTCCAAAAAGTCCCACTGCACTGCCCACGCCCACAGCTCCTCCTTTTCAGTCGGAATCTCCTGCGCCAGCTGCCGCACGGCCTGCTGGATCTCCTCGTCCGTCATGCTCGCCGTTGCCGACATGGGCTCAAACTTGATGGGCACTAGCGTGCGCTTGGTGCGCTGGTCGTGCTCCTCGTCGTCCAGCAGGCCCTCGACCTCGGCAATCGTGCGCCGCTGCGGGCCATTGCGCTGGGCCTGTGCCTTTTGCGCTGCCGCACCCAGAGACAACTTGAAGGGCTGAGCAGCCGGCGCCGGCGCAGGTACTGCTGCCGCCGCCGCCGCCGCTGCTGCTGCTCCTGCTGCCGATGCTGCCGATTGTGAGCCATCAAGTTCCTTGGACTGCTGCTCCAGGAACGAGTCGGCCATGCCGCGCGCCTTCTCCATCTCCTTCTTCTCGCGACGGGTCTCGTCGGCCTCGGCCTGGCGGTCGGCTGCGTCGCGCGCGGCCTCATCAGCCCGGTCCTGCGCCCGCTTGCGCGCCCAGCCAGCGTGGTCGGCGTAGTAGGGGTGGACCTTGCGTGCGCGCTCCTTGTCGTCGTCCCACTGCTTCTCGTGCTCGAGGGCCTCCTGCTTGCGCTTCTCTAGGTTGCTAGCATCGTGCTTTTCGCGGTCGCGTTCCCGTTCCAAAGCAGCTGTGCGTGAGCGCTCGCGGCCAACCCATTTGCGCTCTGCGTCGAGAAACATGTGGTGCTGTTCGTCCTTTTTCTTCTTGACAATCCGGCGGTTGAGTTCATCGTCGCTAGCGTCTGTGTCGGAGTGGTCCTTGTACAGGCTCATGTCTGCAAACGAGAGGCCGCCGCTGACAAACGGCAGGCGGGACGAGGCGTTGCCGTTGGCGCCCCGTGGGCCAGACGGGGCGCTGCGGATCGAGGGATGCGGTGACCTGTTGCCGTTGATTGCACTGTTACGCTGGCGCTCGCGCTCTTCCATCTCCTCTTCTTTCTTGAGGCGCTCAATGTCGCGCTGCGTACTGCGCTCACGGAAAGCGGCGATTTCACCGGCCACCATCTCGCGCATCTCGGGAGGGATATCGGCGAGCTCGTCTTCCTGCGTCATGTTGATGTTGACCACCTCGACGGCCTCAGACGCTGATGTGGTGTCGTCGACTTTGGCGGCTGGTGGGGGGTAAAAGAGATGGCGTATTGCCTTTTTTAAAGCTTCTTGTGCGCTTTGTATCCGGGACTCCTTGCCGGCATCTTCGCCCTTGGACTCGGCATGTGACTCGAGATACTTGACTGTGATTGGGTCGACTGCCACGTGCAGCTTGGTTTTGTCGATGCCGGAGAAGTCGTCGTTGTCGTCGTTGTCGTTATCGGCCGGCATGGTTTCCGGGGTTTTTTGCTTGTTTATTGGGACCTGCACGTCTTTCAAGAGCTCGAGGGCCGTTGATAGTGAGTCGGGGTCTTCAAACTGGGCAAATCCAAAGGTTGTTTTGGTGGCTTTGGAGAGCGACGAGGGCGACGAGTCCCAGCGCTTGAGCCGGCCTACACACCTGAGCAGGCTCTCCATGCCGGCATTGCCGTTGACGCCTTCGGGGATCTTGGAGATGAAAATGGTGCGTAGCTTCTCGTCCTGTGTTGGGGGCACCAAGGCCTGGATGGATTCTCGTGTGTTTGCTCTGTTCTGGTCGGCGCGGTCGTTGCCGAATTTAGAGTTTGAGGCATGCGCGGAAGCCGGGCTATCGCTGTCTTTAGCGGCGGCGTTGGCTGCGGACTTGGAGTTGGATGCGCCTAGGCGAATAACGCGGGCGTTGAAGTTGATATTGCTCGGGAGGTTCGACGGCGGCTGGAAGCTCATGGGAAGGCCACTTTGGCGGTTAGTTTGGGCAGCGTTGGCAGTGTGGACACCCGGCGGCGCCATTCCCGGGGCTGAAGACATGCCTGGAGGAGGGCCTGGAGGGGACAGAGATGGGGGTTAGCATGGGAGGAGCGTGAGCCCAGCAGTCGGAGAGACAGGGAAGGGGACAGAGAAGGGGACAGAGAAAGAGACAGAGACAGAAAGAGCATACCGAGACCCGGCGGTGCCACCATGCCGGGAGGCGCATTCATGTTGACGGCAGCAGGGAAACCACCGTAGCCAGGGGGAGGACCATATTGGCCGGCTGGAAGACGTCAGTACGAGTCACAAAACATGGCACAGAGATGAACTCACCGCCGTAGGGATTGTAGGACATGGCGCTGCGATGGCGATGATCAGCGATGGCGATGCGCGACAAGATATATCGATAAAGGCCGGTTGGGGGTGCAGACGCGGGCGAGCAGCGGACGAATCAATGACTGGAGAGGCGACAGAAGCCAAAGCCAAGAACGTGTCTAATGCTGCGAGTTTACAGAGCGATGGTTCCGAGGTGAGGCGATGCGTTCGTTGTGTTGCGTTGCGTTGCTGGAAATCGATGCAGGATGGGCTGAATGAAGCGAGCGAAGCAAGCTTGGCTATTTTTTTTTTTCCAGCCCGCAAGGCTGAACATTTCTTTTCTGCGCGCTCAAAAAGCACAAGGCTGACAAAAGAAATGCTGGTCAGAAATTAGTGGGGCCTTGCCCAGAAAAGCGGGGCTGCGAGATTCTTGTGAATAGCCTCAAGTTTGCCTTGACTTGACGAGCCGGCCAACGGATCGAAGCTTGTCATTGGCTCTTTGGATTCTCTGGACTCTACAGCGTCGTGGACGAGAGACACTGATAGTACAGCAGACATGTAAGCTGTCCTGGCCATACACGTGGCCCTTCCCGATGTCGCCCTTGCCTTGACGGTACTGCCCAGCTAACAACGCCATCCACACAGGTCTTGCACAGTATCCACGCTCCTACGGCGCCCTGCGCCCTGGCACTCCATTGCCGCTCCTACCATTTCTGCCGCCGCCCGGCCATGCCTTACTCCCTACAGCGCACGCCGCTTCTCTACCACGCCGACGCGGCCCGACGCCACCTCAGACTGGGTCAAGAGCAAGATCTTCGGCCAGGCCAACCCGAAGCCCAGCGGCGACAACGAGGGCGCCAGCAGCACCGGCAGCGGCAGCTCCGTGGCGCCATCGCAGGCCCCGCCGCAGCAGCCGAACCCGGCGATATGGAGCTGGAGCGGCAGCATCGACCGTAGCGGACTCTCGACGCTGCTGCAGGACAGCGACCAGATCGACCCGCTGTCCACCACGCTGCCCAAGCGGCCGCGCTACAAGCAGGCTGTGCGGCTGGCGCCATCGACCGGCCGCACCGTGCACCTGAGCAACCACACGGACGCGGCCTCGGCCCTGCGCATCCTCAACACCCGCGTGCGCCAGAACGGCCTGCCCAAGCTCGTGCGTCTGCAGAGAGCCCATGAGCGGCCCGGTCTGAAGCGCAAGAGACTCAAGAGCGAGAGATGGCGCGCGCGCTTCCGCCAGAGCTTCTTGGAAACCGTTTCTCGTGTGCAGGAACTGACCAAGCAGGGCTGGTGAGAGGGAGGAAGAGAGAGGAAGACAAGGGGGACTGGCACTCGGCTGCGGCTGCCATACAACGACTAGTGGGAGGAGGAGAACAGGACAGAATGAATCTGGCGAGACTGAAAGATATAGACGAGGATGAACGATGGGGACAGCCAGAATCTGTTCATCAATATGTATTATTACAACTACTACGAAATATATTGGGGCCAAAAGCGAGGTCATGGCCGCTCAATTGCCACTCAATTATTTTCATTACATTTGGCGAATTGCCGCTCAATTGTTTTCACATTTGGCGTAGATGGCCCTGCCGTATACCAGACTTGCACTTGACGTGCGTCCTGGCCGCTCTCCGCTTGCTCTCAGCTCCCAAAGCCCATACGACTCGGAGACGGAGACGGCGCCGGGCTCGTCTTAATCTTGGGCCGGCTGCGGAACACAGCTTCGTAGTCCTCGTCGGCATCCATGAGCTCGAGGAACGACATTTCCTGGCCCAGCTGCTCGTCAACTGTCAAGCCGCCGCCCGCCTGTAGGCCTTCCTCTTGCACGTCGTCAAAGCGCGGTCGTTCTTTGTCCTTTTTAGATGCCGTGCGCTGCAGACGAAGTGACCGCCGCCGGTCCAGCTGGGCCTTCTTTTGGGCTGCCTCGAAGCCCGCCATACTCTTACGCGTGCGGGCAACCAGATCGCCCACGGGCTGGTCGTCTTGTGGTGGCGGTGATTCAGGCTCGTGGATTTCAACCAAGGGCCCGGGCTGTTGAGCTTGGGTTTCCACGTCTTGGTCCAGGTCGAGATCGAGCGATGTCGTCTTCATGATAGAAAGACGCGTGCGGTCAGCCAGGGTCATGGTATGTCGTGGCTGTGATTTCCTGCTGGGCGAGGCCGAGGCATTCTGCACATCTTCCAGTATCTTGTCTGCTTGGCCATCAAGTGTCTCTACGGACTGTAGTGGCTTTGAATCGCGGACACGCTCTAGTTGTGGGACTGTGACCGGCTCTTTTGGTGCAGCGGAGACAGGGGCGGCTCTGGCGCTGGACCTGGCGCCCATGAATGGGCCTGATGCCTTTCTCAAGCCGGGGAAGCCGGTGAATATCCCAGCATCCTCCGTTCTCGAGCCTGGCGCCCCTATTTTGGGCGGGGGCCTTGGACTGGGCACGCGGCGTGGGCCGGGTTTGCGTGCAGGAGTCTCATCGCCTCTACGAACGCGAACGGGCCGCTCAGTAGCCTTGTTCCACAATGACTCAAGTGCATGTGGCCGGAGACCAGAAGCATCCAGGACAGCGGAATGGGCCCCAGGCAGGGTAACTCGCGGGGGAGACATGCGCGGCGGGGATCTGATAGAGGCGGACCTTGTGTGCCGCAATGGCGAAGACACGGAGACACTGTTATTGGAAGAGTCCTCGTCTGGTGGTGTTCTTACGCTTGTAGTCTCCCGGCAAACCATCAAGGCGTGGGGCAGTTTGCGGGAAGATGCTCTCTGCTTCCACGGTTGGTCAGACAGCGATGCATACTTGGCTCGACCAGCAGCAGCAAAGTCGGCGTAAAAGTCTTGGACAAATGACGAGTATTCGCCGGCTTCAGCCACTACAGCCGGGAGAGCCGTCGATGGAGCGCCGCCTGTTCCCTTGCGACGGGGAGTCTGTGCCGATGCGGGCAATAGGTTATGATGAGCGGTAAAGTGCAGGTCAATGGTACCCTTGGACGTCCTCGCAGCAGTCGCAGGGGTTGTGATGATGGGCTTGTTCTCGCTGGTGCCAAAGATGCGTTCTCTAAAGACCTGCCACTTGGCCAGCCTCTCCTGCTGGGTGCGGATACGGGAGTCCAACTGGTCGAGGAGACTTTGCGGTTTGGCTTCAAGCTCCGAAAGACGGCCCGTATGAAGCTGTCTCCAAACCCTATCAAACGGAACGCTCAAAAAAGGGTCCCGCCTGGACTCGGCACCTTCGCCGTGGAGGAGAGTCTGCATCCACTGCTCGTTTCCAGCCCAGTTGTTTTTGACTAAGCGGTACATGTCTGCCTTTTGCTGCTGAGTAACCGCGTTGGCGGGCATCATGAGTTTGAGCTGCTCCTGGCGCCTAGCCAGAGCACGCTCCTTGACATCAAGCAGCTCCGAGAAATCGCGGTACAAGGCGCGGGCCTTTTCCTTTTCCCGCAATTGGCGGCTCAGGGAAGCCTTGTGGGCTAGTATGAGGGCAGGGATTTCTTCACGCTCCCCATTTGCACCTCTGTTTTCAAGAGCCAAAGTCTGGGCAATAGCAGGGCAGCGACCGTGTGGGTTTTCGGCCGTGACCTTTTTCAGGACGGCAGCGGAAAAGGCCGCCAGCACTTCCTCCAGTCGTTCGCCTTTGCAGTCGTCTAGCATGGTCTTTCGGAGAACGGTTTCGCGGCCCAGGACGCCGTTCTTCTTGGCTTGGTCGAGACATCGCAGCAGGGCGGCGCGCAAACTGAGCGACTGGACAGTGTCGGCGGGTGGGAATAGCGGTTGCAGTTTCTATGTATATTAGCGGAGGCCAAGACACGACTACGACAGGCGGAGGAGATGTCAAGAAGAGACCGAAGCAATAACTGCCAGATGTACGATGCAAGCAATGGGGGACGACATACAGCGCGGCACTCTTCCGGATCCCAGAGCTTGAACAAATGGAACAAGGCCCATTCAACACTCTGGACTCGTTTTTTCTGAGCCAGCGACGAGGTCGAGGACGAGGCAAACACCAGTGGTGAGATGTCGGGCCAATCGGGCTGTAGGTCGAGATCAAGGGCTCGTAAGTTGGCCAAGAAGAGCTTCAGGCTTTGGGTCGGGCCGGGCGGGGGTGCAGCGGGTTGTCGAGCTGTAGGATTGAGGGAGACCTGCTGTTGCTGCTGCTGCTCAGTTGCGCTGGCCGATGAGGTCGAAGCCGAGGTCGAGACGGAGGTTGTGGAGGTTGGTGTTCCAGCGGCTGCCCGGCGCAGAAGGGCGGGGTTTCTCGCGGAGGAGGAGCTCGCTTTGGCGGAGGCGGAGGCAGAGGCTGAGGCAGAGGCGGAGGCAGAGGCGGAGGCAGAGGCAGAGGTAGAGGCAATGGACTTGGGTGCTCTCAGGGATCGGGTGCGGACAAGCCCGGCGGTTGTTGATGAGGACGACGGCATTGTGTCTGCATGGCTGCAGGGCTGCAGGGCTGCAAGACAAGGCAAGGCTGCACGTCGCAAGAGGCGGGAAGGCAAGGAAAGGAGAGAAGACACAGAGAAAGGACCGGAGACGGCCGGCCGGACAAGGAAGCAAATACCAATGGCGGTGACGTTTGCGAGTCGCTGTCCTTGCAGGGACTAAGCCCAGCCTCCCAAGAAAAAAAAAGTAGGTTGGGTTGTGGTTGCTGGTGATTCGTGTGCTTGTGACAACCAAGAACCAGTGCACATTAGATGTTTTGGTGATGTTGTGGTGCCAGCTGTCGGATATTTGACGGGCCGTCAGCAGGCAGCACTGGCAGCTGTCGGGCCACTTTACGCGCTATCTGCCACGCGCACACTTAGCATGACGCGTTTGTCTCCTTTGAGGGTTTCCTTGTTTGCACGCTCGCCCGCCACTCGCCCGCAACTCGCCCGCACCTCTCCCAATGTCGCTCCAAGACTGGCAAGGCCGGGCCTTTCTGCAGGCCATCATGAGCCGTGGCTCTTTTGCCGAGCCCGACGCCAAGCTCTTCATCAGCGAGCTGCTTACCACCACAGGCCAGGAGTTTGAGCCACAGGAGCTCCAGCCGACCCTGGTCAACCTCGTGGCCGATGCCCGCAGCCAAATCGCCGAGTTCGACTACGACATCCGCCTTGTCGTCGACCAGGCGACGCAGGAGCGCACATACTGCTTCATCAACGTCTCGTCCGACCCCGCCACACAGCTCGCCACGCTCTATAACCCAGACGAACTCTCGTTTATCCGCCGCCTGCTCGACGCCATGTTCTCCAAGTACAACTCGCCGCGCATGGAGGTCATGGCCGTGACAAAAGAGCAGTGTTTGCCTCTTGCACGGCCAGCCAGTGGCATGGGGCCCCGCTCCACTGCCGCCACGCAGGCCGACAATGTGTCGTCGTCGTCTTCGTCGCAGGCAGTTGACCGCGGCATCTCGCACAGCGACGTCAACCGCATCCTGCAGGAGCTCGTGGATGCCAACTGGCTGGCGCATAGTGCCGCCGGCTTCTACTCGCTGTCGACGCGCGGCCTGGCCGAGCTGCGGTCGTGGCTCGAAGACACATACAATGACGGCGAGCAAGAGCAGCAGCGCATATGGCAGCGCATCAAGACGTGCATGGCGTGTCGCGAGCTGCTGACACAGGGCCAGCGCTGTAGCAATCTAGACTGTCTGGTGCGCTTCCATGAGCGGTGCGCGGCAACGTTCTTTGGCTCGCGCCGGACCCACGAGTGCCCGACGTGCAATTCACCGTGGACGGGCGATGGCTACGTGGGCGAAAAGGCAATCACGCAGGGCCGGCTCTATCAGCAGCAACAGCAGCAGAGAAACGGGCGCGGGCGACGGAGCAACATTGCCGAGGATGTGTTCCAGCGGGAAAACGGGACTCCCGACGATGATGTGATTGAGGAGGAGGCCGGGGAAGAGGCTGAGGAAGAGGCTGAGGAAGAGGCTGAGGAAGAGGCCGAGGAGTCGGAAAATGACGTTATGGAGGAGTAGCAGAGGCTAATGCGGAGCCGGACATGCTTGCCTCGCACTCTTAGTCGGGGCGAAACAACATTGGAGGGGATGAACAACCTGTGTGCTGGCAGGACTTGTGAACAGGATCATGATGTCATACATGTAAGTAGATAGGGTTAGGGTTAGGGTTAGAGCAATCAACTGGGGCAAACCATTCCGCATGTGAAGCCATCTGATAGGCCTCCAACTGTGAATGGTTGGTAAAAGGACGTATGGCAGCTGACTCCAGGACCAGCCGCAGCCCGTGTTTCTTATTCTCTTACACACACTTATTCAGCGAGCCTAACTGGCGCTTAACAAAGACAGAAACCTTTGACGCGCCACTTCACTTCTTCTTGGCCCCGCAGAAGCTTGTCAGGCTCTGTTCCTTCATCTACCTATAAACCACAATCGTTTTATTTTCAGGTATGCGGGGATATTTTACTTACCAGAAATTCACAAAGGCCAAAGCCGAAAAGGCTGCCAAAGAAGCTGCAGCTGCAGCTGGAGAGACGGAGGCTGAGGCTGGACCGAAGCCTGACACTGGCCCTGAAGCTGCTGATATGAAAGGCCAGGACAAAGACCATGTCAAAGCCGTGGCACCTGTCCCCAAAGCTGAAGCCAATGTTGACAGCCCAGCTGCTGCAGCGGGCATACTCCAAGACCAGAGCCAGGGCCAGGGCAAAAAAGGCGCCTTGACGCTTGTGCTTAGAAGAGACGACGAAAGATTCTTCCGCTCCATCATTGACTGGTACTCGCTGCCGGGTAGCTCTTACGATGTGGCTTCGCGGCTGATTTTGTCACCGAGACCAGGCGCCGACAGCGGGAAAGGCAAGGATGCAGATGCGGCGAATAAGAGTGTCAAAGGCCAATCCCCGGACAAAGCCTCGGACAAAGCCTCAGACAAAGACCAGCCCGCCCCAGCAAAAGCCTCGGACAAGGACCATCCCGCCCCGGGCAAGATAAGCCGCATCTCTTCCTTCTTCTACCGCGACCACGCAAAGGCCAAACCCGATGCCACCACCGCCGCCACGGCAGACCAGCCGACAGAGCCCAAGACAAGCGCCAGCACAGTCGAGCCGAAAGTCGAGCCGACGGCCAGCATGCCGGACACAGCCGAAGTGCAGGCGGAAGCTAAAGAACTCGAAAAGGTGCTGGACGAGCTGAATCTCTCGGCGCAAACAAACAGCGCCTTTAGCGTGTCGGCCGAGTCGGCGGCGCTCGTGCGCAAGTTTTCGCAGGTGCTGCAGGACCTGATCAACGGCGTGCCGACAGCCGTCGACGACATGAAGGCGCTGATTGAGGACCGCGACGGCACGCTTGCGCGCTCCTACGATCGGCTGCCCGCCACGCTCAAGAAACTCGTGGCCTCAACGGTGGACAAGGTCACCGACAAGATGGGCCTCGAGGTGGCGGCGGCGGCGGCCAAGAGCCAGGGCGTCACGCTGCAGGCGGCGGCCGAGGGCGCGAGCGCGGGCGGCAAGACGGCGGCCAAGGAGGCGGCCAAGAAGATCTTTACGACGGCCTGGTTGACGGAGCTGGTCACAAACCCGGCGGCTATTGTCGACATGCTCAAGGCGATAATGGGGGTGCTGAAGATGCGCTGGCCGGCATTTATCGGCACGAATGCCGTGATGGGTCTGGCGCTGTTCTGTGAGTACTGCATAGCCCTGCATAGCGTATGGCTGGGCGAAGAAAAGAGAGATTGCTAACGAGTGGTACAGTGCTTTTGTTTGTCCTGTGGTACTGCCATAAGCGCGGGCGCGAAGTGCGGCTTGATAAGGAGAAGGAGAAGGAGGTGGCAGAGGCGGAGGGAGAGGTTGGGGTGGAAGCTGCTACAGCTGCTACAGCTGCAGACAAGACTGTAGATGAAGCTGCTACAGCTGCTACAGCTACAGACAAGACTGTAGATGAAGCTGCTACAGCTGCTACAGCTACAGACAAGGCCATCGAAGAGGCTGTGGCGGCAGCAGTGGCAGCAGCCAGAACATAGCCAACTACCATGCAAGCTGTACCTGTTGACTGAACGAGCACCTACGACCTGACAGCGATGTGCCTGAGGTTCCACGAAAGCTGAAGATGGCGGCGGAGTCTACCGTCAGCCGGACGAAGGCGGAGAGGGCAGCTGTGTAGAGAGACAGTACAGTACGTAGAAGCAGACGGCAATGGCTGAATTTTTACCAGGTTTAGGACTTCAAGACTGGCGGCAATGTTGATGGCATGATGTCATGGCCTGCAGGACGAGGGCGAGGGAAAAGATGCATATGACTTGGGTGTGTTGGCAGGCAGCCGGGCCTTGTGCCTGGAAGAGTGCATGTGATCGTCCGGGTATAGCGAGGAGAGGAAGAAAAAAAAGAAAAAAAAGAAAAAAAAAGAAAAAAAAAGAACCAAACCTTCTTCGTCCCATCACGGCCCCGTTGCCCGGCCGACAGCTTAAGCTTCAATCTCCCAAGGGAAGCACACCAGAACAACGACAAGCCAAGCATCGTAACTCGACCCCCACTTGGTCAAGCAACGAGGGCCTTTTGCCTGTGTATCCGCGTCTCGCTCTCCCTCGCCTCGCCTCGCCTCAACATTCCAGTCCGCTGGACACTCGGCCCGGAATGAACCGCGCATCGCGCATCGTTTGCGGCCGTCTGTGGATTCTGGCGAGCCCAAACACAGCAAAGCGACGAATAGAAGCGGAAGCGGAAGCAGAAGCCGAAGAAGAAGCTGAGGCAACAGTCGCAGCCCAAGCAGAGCCCCCAAAGTAAGCATTGCGTATGCTGTCTTCTATTGTCTTGCAATCCCCAAAGAAGGACGTCTTCCGCATCCGCCTGTCAGCCCTTTGGTTTCCCGCCCTTTTCCTCTCGTGCTTCGTCTCTTGCTTGCTCTCCTCCTCCTTCTCTTCTTGTCTTTCTTTCTTCTTTCTTCTCTGACTCACCTAGTCTCAACTCATCGGCCACATCCCTTCCCACCGCCGACCACCCCGCCTCTTGACGCACCGCTCACACTCCCGTCTCCCGTCTCCCGTCTCCTCCCCCCTCCGGGCCCGCCATGCCTCTTCTGCCCTCCCGCACCATCCCGCTGCACGTAGCCCCGCGCGACGCCACCACCACCACCATCTACAGAACTGCGCCCGCCGCGTACGGCAGCAAGTCGCACGGCGCCAAGCCGGGCGTCGTCGCCGGCATCGTCATCGGCGTCGCCTTTGCCTTTCTGTTCATCATCTGCAGCATCTACTGCTGGGTCAACCGCGAATACGCCGCCGAAGCCCGCGCCGCCGCCACCGCCGCCGCCGCCACCGCCCAGGCCAAGGATAAAGCCAAGACCTCCGATGGCGCCAGCAGCGCCAGCGTCAGCGCCATGAGCATGCCCGTCGCCGCCGCTGGCGCCACCACTGCTGCCGCACACGCCCGCTCGGGCGTCCACCTCCCGCTGCACGGCAGCTCGCAGCGCCACCGCCGCTCTGCTTCGCAGACGCGTTCGCATGCGCGCAAGCCGTCGCGGCTGTCGCACGAAAGCACGCGCATTAGCACAAGTGTGAGCCGCAGCCAGAGCCAGAGCCACACTAGCAGCCAGGCCCCCGCGCGCCCGTTCATTGTCGATGGCGAGACGCCAACCTCCTCCTCTACCGCCGCAACTACCGCCACCACCACCACCACCACTACCAACGATATTATCGCCGAGCAGAAGGAGCGCCAGCGGCGAAGTCTGACGCGCAAGCCGGTGCCGCGCCGAATGACGGATGTAGTGCTGCAGCGGGATGAGCTTGACGACAGCCAGGGCCAGAGCCAAAGCCAAAGCCATGATAACAACAACGACGACAATGATAACGACGACAGCGATATCGTTGCTGAGGGGAAACCCGAAAGCAGAACCGGCCGCAGGACTAGATTCACGCGCAGCCGCCGGAGTCCCTCACGCCAGAGCGAGCGTTCTAGCGTCTCGGTAGATCCCGAAGCACATGAAGCCCGCCCAAGCACTGCCGGGAGGCGGCGGCGGCGGAGTCGAAGCTAAACCCCTGGTGGCGACAGGCTGGCCTTTGTTAGTAGCATGTTTGTTTGTTTGTGCGGGCTTGCTGGGTTGCCTACTTTTCTTTCCTTCTCCAATTGTTTGGTATTTGCTTCATCTCTTTTTGACTTGCCCGTCTCCAGCTCGACGTTGGCTCGGCTCTGTTTTGCTTCTTCGTTCATGGGTCTGTAGAGCGTCTGGCAGGAATTTGTGTCGTTTCATTTCTTATCTTTGCTTTTTTTTCTTGTTTCTTTTTTCTTTTCGGACTGGTTAAATACTGCACCGACCCTTCCTCCCATCATCTTCTCTTAGAAACTATACAAGGATCGCAAAATAGAGCGGTTGATAGCCCCTTTGATAGAGACCTGCCAGCCGTAGCCCACAGTGCCGGCCTCAACCCATGTATGTGCTCAGTTGACCAAAGCACTGGCTTGCCGATCGACGCAGGCAATGCCCTCCCGATAGAGTGCGCTTTGCCTTGTAAGTAGTAGTCGTATTATTCGCCAAGGCCGCTGTCTTCTTTGCCATTATCAGAAACCCGTGGCTCCTGGACCTCTTTCTCGGCGAGGACGTGCAACTCTTGTTGAATCCCCTGGAATCTTCCGCAATGTCTGTCTGGATTTGTAGGCGAGGCTCGCGGTAGAGGTTGCGTGGTGTAGATGGAGCCAAAACTTCAGCTTCTGTGAGAAGTGTGTTCCGTGAGGATGGAGATGGAGGAATGGGGGAATCAGTGCCGTTAATTAGCGATGGCTCATCCGGGGTCAAAGACTTTGAAGCCACACCCTCCTGATCTATATTTCCTGTTGGGTGCTTCTCAGCGTTCTCAGTCGCCGAGACATTTTTGTCACTCAAAGATGGTAGAGTAACAACTGCAGTGGCTAACCCGGCAGGGGGCTGTATCTCACCAAGTTTGCTCAAAGCTTTGGAAACCGCAGTTTCTTGAGTTTGGGACAGAGTCTTCGCCATCTTTGCATCTTCATCGACATCAGAGGTGTTGTCACCAACAACCATCCCCTGAGACAACTGATCATACCGGGTATCGCTGACACTTTCAGGCTCAATATCCATGACGTCAATGCATTTTGAGGCCGGAACTATCGTCTGGGTGCTTGAAGCAACGGCGTTCAAATCACGATGCTGCACGCTGGCCATAGGCTGCTCGGCATATTGCAACATACCACTTGAGGTTACAGTCTCTGCAGGGGCCGGGACTGCTTTAAAATTCAACAACGACCGCTTGCGAGCTGGTCCACTCCCCAGGACCCAGCCAGCACTGTTTTCTTGGTGGGAACTCGGGACTGTGCAGGATGGGCGAAGGGCAAAAACGTCGGGTATCTCTGCTGCCAGAACAGCTCCCGGACTCCGCCGGGACAGTCTTGTCGAGCACAAAGAGGATGCTAGAGCATCTTTTATACCTTTGTCAGAACCCCGACTCAGAGAACCCTCTGCTACAGCCACTTCATCAGCACCAGTAGGCGTTAACTCTAGCTCACCGAAGCATGAAAGTTCGCGTGAGGCTTCCTTTCTCTCCAGGCCATCGATCTCCTCCAGCTCCCGAATAGCACGCTTCCTCTTGCTCTTTGCAACGTTCTGCCACTCCTTTTTGGTAGGTAAGGGCCCCATGGGCAGGCATTGGTTGCGTCGTCGCTTGGATGTATACTGGAAACCCGGACCATTGGGAATCACTTCGGTGCCTTCAAAACCATCACGACACCGAAAGGCCATAGTTCCAGGCAGGGCAGTAGTAGGGTGTGTATCCAGATTGCGTTTGACAGTGAACTCGGCGGCCGTCGCTTTGACTGCGTCTTGAAGAGTAGTTTTGGTCTTGACCATGAAGGCAGCCTTTTTGGCTTTTGATAACAATGCGGTCGTGTCTGTGGTTAAGTAGGGCTCATTAGTTTGTGACTGTGATTTATGGGGACAGGTTTGCTTGGCGTACCTGCAAGCGGTGGTGTAGGACTCTCAGGCATCTGCGCAACAGAGCCGCCATCGTCAAAGTCAAAATCGAATATACAACTCGCTGTTTCTGGGGTACACCGATCATGCTGGGCACCAAGCAAATCAACGGCAGAGTCAAACTCAATGCTCTGAAGCGGACTATGCTCAGACAAAGCAAACAGCGTTAGTTATCAAACCAGGCCTATCATCGGCCAAAGGCACACATACAGGTCTGGATCATGGGACGGCGCCAAGCGAGTGATATCGCTACGGTTCCGGATCAACTCTCGTTTTTTCAGGACTCTCTTGCGGCTGGCAAAGTGCTGACTGAATATAGCCGCATCGCTTACCATAGTCTTCTTTGGTGTGTGTGCGTGTGCGTGTGCGTGGCGTAGGATATTGGCGAAGCGAGAATCCATCGTGTCCTATCGTCACACCCATCAAAGCCAAGGAAAAGAGCGCTGAAAGCGAGGGCCATGCAAAGACAGAGCTTGCTTGGGTATGAAGGGGCAAAACTCAAATGACAGCGTGTTGAGTTTGATGGTGGGACACAAAGAACCCATTGACATAACATGCAAGAACGAAGGCGTTTCTCTGTGTCCAATTGCACAAGTACTTGATACTCTGGCCCATTCTACAGCAGAATAGTAACGGAAGGTACGGAGGCAGTTTTTGTGTGTTTGTGGCGTTTTGTGGGAGGCATCAGGGCTTGTCCCATCATAGCCCCGGACTGGTGATGAGAGAAAGCGCCGACGAAGGCAGGCACGAGGGGCCGCTTTTATGAAGCGGCAACTACCCGCAGAGACTGGCCCTTCTTAGTTCGCAGTTTCCTGCCGGAGAGCAAGACGCGTACCTTCTTTGGAAGCGGCCATTGTCGGCGGCCGTCGCGGCGGGATCAGGCCTATCTATAAAGGGACGGCCAAAGGACTTCCGGGGGGGGGGGGGGGGCTTTTAAAGGGCGCCCCCAAGGGGGTTGGGGGGGGGGGGAAAAGAG
>JADILG010000248.1:16110-28752 GCA_017591655.1 Thielaviopsis populi
TGGGGAGGGGGGGGGGGGGGGGTGTTGGTGGGTGGTTCGCCCGATAGGGGGGGGGGGGGGGGGGGGGGGGGGGACTTTGAAAGGCTGCCACCAATGGGATTGCGGGCGTGCGTAAATAGCAATAGAGAAACGAGAGAAACGAACGCCCCCAAAAGGCTCCCCAGCCAGGCAATTCAGGGCCACCTTTGCCCCTACTGCAAAAAGCGCTGTCTCAGCAACCTGCCCCGGATTCCTCTGCAGATGGACCTCGCAGGAGTTCTTCAGTCGGCCGCGCTCGTCACAAGCCCCAACCAAAGCAAGATCCCGATTCCTACCCGTGCAGATCGCCCTGGCTTGTTTCACCAGCTCAGGGCTTTCAGCTTGTCGTCTATTTTAATCTGCTTCTTTCTCTTAGTCAGCGCCCACTAACCACAGCCCTATAGCCCAGTCTTCGTCGATGTTGGCTGCATGTGGGAGGCCGTCTTTTCTGGGCCACTGTCTGGACGACCGGCTTTGCATCCAACAGCACACAAAGGACTCCAATTAAACGCTGAGCTTCACGGACGCCTGAGTTTTCTGTTTCGTGACTTGGGAACATCCCAGGCTCTGCTTGTGGCAACAGGCCTCGAAGTCCACCATGTTACACACATACCCTCAAAAGAACGCTCCATCCAGTTCCCCCCAGTTTCACTCTAGGCCTGTAGTTCGTTTTGATTGTCTGGGTTTGACATGGGAGGATCTCTTTATAAAGAGCCATGTTTGCATTCTGAATAGCGCCAACCCGGAGCATCTCGATCCGCAAACTTAACTCAATCACCATCGCGCTTCTGCCATCACTTGTCACCCCATTCGAATCGTATAGACGCAGGCGTTACGTCTTCAGCAACAATGTTTCCTGTTCTCCATGGCTTGTTAGTAATCTCGCGCATCACAGTTGTTGCATACCCTAACTTGTACATACAGAATGAGCGAAAACCCGTACGATCCGTACGACGCTACCACCACTTACAACGACGGAAGCTCCGACGCCGGCTCTGAAGGATCCCTGATGGATTCTGTGCTCGACTATCTTGGTAAAGACTACAATGTCGCAGCCGTCATGGACCATATACACTATGATCCTGTAGACATTGTAAGATAGCATGACCCTTGTGTCACGTACACAAATGCAGCATGGGTGTTGTGAAACTAACCCTATTCTTGTGTGATTAGTTTGAGAAAGACAGACAGGCCATCCACCACAAATTCATGCGTGAGGCCTTCAACGGTGATCTAACTTACAGCGCCGTCTCAGAGCCAAAGGCTATTTTGGACTGCGGTGCGGGCTCGTGCACCTGGGCTATTGAAGTAGCCAGAAAGTATCCCAACTGCCAGGTATGTCTTCGCGCTGGACATAATTTTCACGTCACTAGAAGAGCGTGCAGCTCTGTTCCAGCGACGCGCAGAGAGGGCGACTGCTAACAGAGCGACACTCAGGTCACGGCCATTGACGTAGTCTTGGTACTCGTTCCTGACAATGTGCCTCCGAACCTACACATTCAGCGAGTGGATCTTGGAGAAAGGTTTGTTATGCACTAACAAGCCCATGGTCTATCGCATCGCTGCTAACTCCCAATAGCCTCCCGTTTAAAACGGACACCTTCGACGTAGTCAACAGCCGCATGCTTGGAGGTGGCATTGACAAAGATACCTGGGACGATTACATCAAGGAGCTCCACCGTGTCACCAAGCCGGGTGGCTTTGTTCAGATGGCCGAGATGGAATACAAGCCATACTCGGCTGCCAACAAGCTGACTCCAGGTATGTTCCCCGAGCAGTAGAGACTCAAAAGATGCAAAAGTCCATGAATCTTGGCGCAGCATGAGCTAACGCAGAGAACGGCAGGCCAAGGACTAGCTTTGTGGGGGGAATTGTACCACCGAACAATGTCGAGACGCAAGGACCCGCTGATTGCGATGAAACTAAATGACAAGCTGCACAAAGCAGGCTTTGTCAATCTTGTCTCGAGACACTTGATGGCACCCACATGCGAATGGTCGACGGGTAAATACGGACACGAACGGTACACCATTGTCGGTTGCTGACAAAGTCGGTGGTTGTAGATCCGCGTGAGGCCCGGATGGGTCGACTAAACTGGGAGAACGTCCACATCATGCTGGATGGTGCCATTATATTCCCGCTGGTCTTCATCGAACGGTTAGCTTTAGGTTCTGTGGATCTTGTTGTATGGATGAAGCATTAACCGGGATATAACGCAGCATACCGGAGCAGGAGGTCAGAGCCCTGCAGAACACCGCCCAACTCGAGGCTATCGATCCGAGTATCCAGGTAGGACAAGACGTTTGACGCCTTGAAGCGACACACATACTGACCATTGCCTTGTCTTTGGGCTTCCAGGCTTACTTTAAAGTGTAAGTTTGACTGCATACCTAGCAAGTCATTTTTGCACGGCTCGAAGCTAACATCCTCCGAGATACACCCACGTAGGTTTTAAGGCCACGGCCCAGATCATGGCGACGCGGTCGTGAGCGGCAGTCGAGCCGGATTTTCGTATGCGGCTTCGTGAATAGGCGCAGTTGATAGCTACTAGTTACGCGGGAGGGCGGGAGGGCGGCGACATGGAGCGCGCGAAATTGAATATTGTTTGTGTTGTTGAAAGGACTGAGATAAAATTGAAGCCAACAAGCGAAGGGTAGGAACGCGAATTAAAATCGTGTTTCTTGTGGGCACTTAGGGCACAGAGAGAATCAGAGGTAGCTGCCTCATCCAGTCTCTTACATTCGACGGGTCTAGTGGTTGCACAAAACTCGCACCACTTACAATTAAGCTACATGTACTGTATCCATAGGGTTAGACAGGGTTTAAAGCTCCGCCCGTTATTGCATTGTGGAGACCCCAGAATTTTGAGCTACATCAAACCGTCTGTATCACCAAGTACTTTAGAAGAAGCCAAGCTTTGTTAATTGCCCTTCTCAAAAGCCTCAATCTAGCACCTTTTCTAGGCCCTGTCTACTATTCCCATATCCGAAATCTCATATAAAATGACCAGCCTCGCCGCCCGCCACTCTCTATTTGCCCTACGGGGCCCCGCCTTTCTGCGGCCGACAATGACGATGACGATGACGATGCCGACCTCCCAGCGCCTGTACTCGACAGCCACCGACGGGCCGGCGCTACTCAGCTCGATCAAGAACGACCTAAAAACGGCGATGCGGGCTAAAGACGCGCCGCGGCTGGCAGTGCTGCGGGCTATCATGTCCGCGACGCTGAACGCATCCAAGACAGCGTCGCCGATCAAGACGGACGTGCAGCTGGTGGCGCTGCTGCGCAAGAACGTGGCAGCCTCCAAGGATGCAGCGGCGCAGTTCAAGAACGCCGGCCGCGAAGACCTCGAGGCCAAGGAGCTTGGCCAGGTGGCCATTCTGGAAGAGTACATTGCCAACAGCGGCGTGCAGTCGGTGGGGCTGGAGCAGCTCAGGGCCCTAGTTGCGGCAAAGATTGAGGAGGTCAAGGCTGTGGGGGCCAAGTCGCTAGTGGGCGAGGTCATGAAGCAGATGAACGCCGAGCTGGAGGGCAAGGATGTTGATAAGAAGGAGGTTGCTGCTCTGGTGAAGCAGCTGGTTGAATCGTCCTCGTAAGGGCGTGCGCAAACTGGAGGCAGTTTGTTTTACTCTGGTGTTTATGCCCCAGCCCAGGTACATTGCTGTCACCGCTGTTGTGGCTTCGACAACCATTGTTGCTGCCATTGCTGTACCACTATTGTATCACTACCGCTTGAAATATACCGCTCATGATTGCCTGTGTCATTGCATATAGAGTCCTTTGTTCGCTGTACGGGATACCTAGCGGCATGAAAAGAAAACAATTGTATTATAAAACAAGCTTTTGCATAACCAGAAGCATATCAAATCTCGATCAAGTGTCAAGATATCACGTCAGTACCGCCAACTATACGCATAGAAAGAATGGAAAAGAAGAATTCTCAAAGGGGTATAATGCAATGGGGGACGATTCTATGGCAAAGATAGAAAAGCGGCAAGACGCAGAAAACAAAGCGCCGCGAGATACTGTGGCCTACTCGGGCTGAAACTCCTTCTTCCAGAGAGGGTATTCGGGAAAGCTCTCTGCAACAAGGTCTCTGCGGGCCAACAAGACAGTCTTGATGGCCACAATACACCACAGAAAAATGACGGAAATGGACAGAATCATGGTCATGATCCTGAAAAAGATGCTGTCCAACTGCTGGCCCAGGAGCCCGGTACAGGTGGCCAGGACGCCCATGGGGAAAGTGAAGCCCCACCAGCCCATATTAAAGGGGAATCTCTTGGTGGTGAAGATGCTAATGAGGGCAAAGGATAGGAGGACCATACCAAAGCCCCAGCAGCACAGGCCAGCAAGGATTCCAAAGACGTAGAGCACCTGGCCGGCGACAAGAGAGGCGTTGTCGCCACCAATGTGGGCGGCCAGCAAGCCGGTCTTGGGGAAGGTCTTGAGCGAGGCGAGGCCAAGGTTGATAATGCCAAAGCCGCCGTTGCCCAGGGCGCCAATGGGCAGGAAGACGGAGACAATGAAGTCGCGCGGCGGCAGGCTATGCATGGTCAGGCGGTGGAAGTACAGGCAAATGATGATGGCGCAAAAGTACTCGCCCAGACCCCACAGGATGTACGATATGATAATGGTCAGCTGGGCCTTGGCCTCGTCGGGGAGGTACAGTGCAACGAGCCCCCCCGAGGCGGCGCACACGACGGTGGCAACGATGGGCAGGATGAGCGCGGCGGTGATGGTGTTCAGGCCCGGCTTGTGGCGGTAGATGACCATCCACGGCACGAAGAGGCAGGTGGCCAGGGAGGTCACGACGTTGAGCCACCAGAGGCCCCAGACAGTGGAGATTAGGGGCGTGCCCCAGGTGTCAGAGAGGGAGATGATGGACATGTTGATGATGGCTGTGGGTGGTCAGCATGTGGGCTACAGCTAGAACAGGCTGCCAAGGGCAAGGAAGTGGGCAGGGAAAACTCACTGGAAAGTCCCATGGGAAAGCAGCCTAGAAACAGAGACTGCACGGGGTGATGCACCATGGCTCGCCAGCAGTCGTGGTACATCATGTAGCGCAAGATAGAAATCAGAGTAAAAGCTATAAACATGACGACATTGAGGCCAAGAAAGCAGTAGCTCAGAGCAGTGGTGAAGGAGCACTTGTAGGGCAAGCTGTACAGCAGAATAGAGACGATGCCAGTGCCCATGGTGACGGCAAACCAGCTGCGGGCGGAGAGAGCAGGACATGATTGGTCAGCAGGTGGAGGACATCAGGCGGAGCACGGAGTACGGAGTACGGGGTACGGAGCACAGCGTATAGGGCATGGAGCACAGAGTACAGAGGGCACAAAAAGGGCAATGAGACTCACGATGGGGTAAAGTTCCGAATCATGCGCCGCCACCGCGGCAGTAGCAAGGGCTGTGGGTGTGGATTCTCGGCAGCCTGCATGTGCATATCCACGTGCATGTCCATATGCACGTTGTCCTTGTTAACCGACGTTTGCGAGTGGGATGCAGTCGACGTGCCTGGTCCCGCCTCGACATCATTAGTAGCAGCCGGATGTGCCATTGCGCCGGCGATGCGTGGGTACATGGACAGAGAGAATAGCGAGGGGCGTCTGTAGTGTGGCAGCAGCAGATCAGCGCGCAGTTGAGGGGCGACCGAGTGCTTGGGATCTCTTTCTTTGTTGTTGTGTGTCTGAGGGTGTTGAATGCGGACAAGGACTTCAATGTAGTGGGAGAGCTACATTGCCGGTTACACCAAGCTTCTCGGGGTCGAGCTTGCGATATCTACGAATTCCCACACGCCGAATAGAGCAGTACAGCCGAAGAACGAACGAATGAGAGCGACGCGGCGCGGCGCCGGCGGAGTTCGGAGGTGGTATGTTGTATGCGGCTGAAACAGATGCCGAGCAGTCTCCGAGGCAGAACTGGGTAGAAGGGCTGATTCATGCGTGTAAGTCAGAGACAAAGAAAGAGAGAGAAGGGCAGAGAGAGAGCGTGGGTGTGTCAACAAAGGACGAGCAACAAGAGAGAAAACAAGGAAAGCAAAAGATGAGCAGAAGGGGAACGAAAAAAAGAAAAAAAAAAGGCTCGTTTTTGTTACCTCACCAGCTTTGGCTCTAGCGTGATCTTTGTTAGCCGGAAGCCCACGTTCTTTTCTGTGCTTTTTTCGCGTCCGTCTTTGTTTCTATTGTGGCCAAAATTGTCTCGCCTACTGTCCATTGTTGATTTTGTTTTTCTCATGCATCGCGATGCCTGGCTTTGGCTTCCTTGTTGTTCCATCTTCTTCTGCCTCTGGGTCTCTGCTTCATCTTCTGCTTCCAGACCAGCAGCCAGCAGCCAGCAGCCAGCAAACATTGCCGGCAATGCCGCTTCGCTCGCTCATACGTAATAGCGGAGCTCCAGAAACAATCCGTGCTTCTGCTTTTTTTCTGCTTTTTGCTGCTCTGTGCTCGGCTCAAAGGAGCAAGCCTGAAATGGCCCAGCCAAGAAAAGCCACGGGGGGGGGGGACATTTGAGAGGGGGACAGCAGGCCCTACTGCATCGACTGTGCCTGTATGCACATCTCGCAGTGTGAGGGCACTTTTCAATGGCTGGAAAAGCACAATCAGCAGCAAACATTGCCTTGGACAAGTCTCGATCGATGACATGTTTATCGATAGAAAAGTTTGGCTTCGTTGATTGTTGCGATGGAGTGAGTGGGGTCGAGTAGAGTGGAGTGGAGTGGAGTGGGGTTGAAGCCAGAAGAGCCGCTTTTCTTCCCCGACGGCTAAATCGCGGCAACGGGGACATAACAGGGTCCAGAAAGATATACTGTGTCACTGAAGTCACGGAATATTCTAGATCTGCCGGCAGCTCTTGGTGCCATCAAGGCTTGTTCCTTTGTTCGTCCGGCATTAACCCTTACCGGAGCCCATACAACCCTGAACGCCTTGAAGTCCGTCCGTATCAGGTGTCTTGGACTGCCTTTCGGACCCCATGACGCTTTTCCTTCTTTTCCTCCCTTTTTTCTCGATTGCTCTCTGTTGCATCCTGTACCCCTGCTGATACATTCACCAAATTCTTTGCTCATATAGCCTATCAATAGCGCAGGTCATGTGCACAGAGGGGCGTGAGGGTGGGCGTGGGCGTGGGCGTGGGGAGTGAAGTATCTCCATGGGTCACTTGGTGGTCCTAGCGGTCAGTGTTTTTTTCCTCTCTGCTATCTTTTTTCTTACTTTCTTCTTCCAAAATTCTTCTATGCGAGGTCCGTCGGCTTTCTAAGGCTGGACATTCCCTGCAGGGCCCCAAGCCGCCCCGCTTCGTCACTGATGCCGGCTGATCACTGCCACCTGTTATGCCTATAACCGGCATCAGCACTCCACAACCCGACCCTGGCAGCCCCGATAAACCAATCCCCCCGATAGTCCCAAATGCCGACCCCGACTCCCCCGTGCAATCAAACAGGCATTGATTGCCCTGCAACTTGCAACTTGGCCAAGAAGCCGAGAGAAACTCATACGCAAGGGTAAAAATGCTATTGGCTGGTGAGCATGTCCCCCCTCCCCCCGCTATCGCCCTTTCTGCATCGCCATCAAGCCAGCCCACCAGAAGGCGATTGGATACTAATGCCCCAGGTGACCCCGCCCGCGGAAAGAATGACCAGCATCAAGTCAGAGATAAACAGCCACAAAAAATTCACCGCCTTTTTGACAACAAAAAGCCTCTCCTTGTTGACATCAACAAGACCAGACCAGTCGACGACAACATTGCCATCATCATCCAGCGTTAACAACGACAACGCTAACGACGACGACAACAACAGCAACGAAAACAACAATACCATCTTTCTTTTGCCACTCCTGTGTTATCCTTCTTCTTCTTCTTCGTCTTCTTCCCCCTCTTCTTCCCAACAACAGCAACACTTTCCTGTCACAAAATGGGTGTCAACGTCATCTCCCCTAGCATCGAACACGTTTCTGTCACTCCGTGTGGCGAGCGCAACGAGAACAAGTTCCAGAAACTAGTCCAAGATATCAAGACTGTCCTGGGGCCTTCGTCTGGCCTGACGTGCGATGACATCGATCTCGAAGGCCTCACCAACCTCATGCGTTCGTATGACTCCAAGGTCGAGGAATGGCAAGAGTACTTTATTGGTGACGAGAAGATGGGATACACTCGTAACCTTGTCGACGAAGGCAACGGAAAGAGCAACCTCGTAAGCCGAAACCCATTATGCGTGTTATTGTTGTTCCTTTTTTTTTTCTTTTCGTGCTTGTGTGTCATGTTCCGCGTGTATGCTGCTGGCTTGACTGCTGTCAGACGTTGTTGACAGGTCGTCGTCTCTGTCTGTCTCTGTCGTCGTCATGGTCATGGTCATGATCGCAACCATGCAGAGTGCCTGTCTCATTAGTCAATTCCTTTCTCCAGAAGAAGCTAACCAGACCCCCTCCCCAAACTACAGCTTGTGCTTGTCTGGTCTCCAGGAAAGGGTAGTGCCATCCACGATCACGGCAACGCCCATTGCCTGATGAAGATTTTGTCTGGTGACTTGACCGAAACCCGCTTTGCCTTCCCCGAGGATAACAAAGGCGGCCCGATGAAGGTTCTGTCCGAAAAGGTGTACAGCGAAAACGCCGTTGCCTACATGGCTGACGAGCTCGGCGTGCATTGCATTCGCAACAACGGAACCAAGTTTGCTGTCTCGCTTCACTGTAAGTTATTAGCCTGTCGTCGCATGTTTTTGTTTTTTTTTGTCTTCCAAGTCGCCCGCGGGTTATCATTGCTAACACCATGTCAGTGTATACTCCCCCCAACGTAGCAAAATCTGGATGCAATGTCTTTGACCAAGAAACTGGCAAGAGTAGTCACATCTCCAAGTGCGGTTACCACTCGGTGTTTGGCCGCGTGCTGCAGGAGTAGACAAAGCAGAGCAGAGCAGAGCAAGAGGGTGAGATTTCGTGACTCGAGACCAAACATGATCGAGCACTAATGAGGGTATGCGTGTCTCATGCTTGAGGCTTCCCAGCAAGCAAAAGCTAGGGCAGAGGCCGGGCAAACATTGCCGTGGATGTGATGACGTCGGTGGCCGGGAAATGGGTGGATCGATTTCGTTATGTTGGTAGATATAGTAGAAGAGGTGCGAGTGAAGGCGATGGTGAGGCCGAGAGACGGGGTATTTGAGGCAGGCCCTCGCTCGTGGGACATGTGGAAATAATAGGACACAATTCCCAGTTTCTATCAAACTTCTCAAAGATTTCGTGCAAGCTGTTAGAATGAAATAGGGAAGTGGTTTGCAGTTGAGGCCTGATCAGCGAGCTGTTGACTTGCGGAAGGGGGGGCATCCGTGGTCACGTGCAATCACGACATCGCAAGTGATGGTGATTGGACAAGGTGGGGCTCATATCTATCATGTGCTGGGGTTGTGTATGTGGATGGGTTTTATGGGGTTTTCTACTCCATGGGCCACGTCCTTAAGCCCTTTACCGACTCAACCGCTGGCTCTTGACGGCTTGTGTTTTGCCCGGTTCCATATGCTTTGCAATTGTTTGAGCCTTGATTGGCAAAGCTATTGTTGACGATATTGCATCATTTCTGCGAGAATGATCCAACGTAGTGCAAGTGCAGTTGGAGTGCAGGCTGCAGGCGGAGCCTATGGCTGACTTGGGCGCCATGTACCAAGTACTTACTTAAGTACTACTTATATACATTTGTACACAATGAGCACACCATACAATGGGCTGTGCCTGGATTGCATTGCAGGTAAGACCTAGACGCGACGCAAAGTTAGAAGATGGTGACAAGTTGACTGAGGCGTCGCAAACTACATGTCGATACCGTCACTTGAATCAGCGCTGTGCGGCTGCCGGCAAGCTCCCTCCCTGCAAGCTCACTGCAAGCCGTGTGTCACAGAAGCTTCTCGTGATACCGCCGGGGGTCCCATTTTTTCATTTAGAGGCTCGACACGCACGTGACTTGGCGTCTCGGCCTGTCAACCCCCTTTGGTGGATCCCGTATAGAGGAGTGACTGGCAACGCGGCCGTCAACAGCACAGCATCTAGGACACGTCCCATCCGCGTCGGCCTGTCTTGATCACGATCGTGTAATGGTGGTGTACTTGGATGACCACGCGACACACCTTCATTTCGTGGCACCGGTCGATGACCTTTCCCTCACACTCGGGCAACAAAAGCAGGGCTGTTTACTCTTATCTGCCTATACCCACACCCACACGTACACACGTACACGTCTTTGTCCACGTTAATCGCCCAGCCCAGGTACCAAAATACTTAGCCCTCCCCCTTTTGGCCGTGTTCCAAGTCCTGCAAGAGCAAACGCACCAGAAAAAAAATCTGCTATAGGCCTCACCACATAGATTAGGCAGTTGCCCACATTCTGAGTACACCACGACCACCACCACAATAGCAAGGCTGTGTAAAATTTTCCTTTCCTTCTGCTTCCACCTCCTTCCGTACGCCAGCATCTGGTCCGTTTATTGTCCGCCTCACTGCCATACATCAGCGATCGCCTAGTCTCTCTCTTTGTTGTCTCCTCCTTCGGTTCCCTTACCACCACCATCACCATCACCATCACCAACAACAACAACAACACCATCACCATCACCATCACCAATACAAGCATACAATTTATTTTGCTTTTATTTTTATTCGTTATCGCACTGCAGCACAGCAACAGCAACAGCCCTGTCCCTGTCCTGCCCTGCACCGCCCTGCATTACACTGCACCGCACTGCTGCCGCTTGGTCGGACTGCCACCCACCATTCCGCGCCGTGCTACCCTTGGCCTTGGGCCCTTCTGCGCCTTGCGTCTGCCTCAACAAAGCCGGCCACCATGAACAGCAGTCAAAAGCGGACATGGGACTTCTCCGCAATCGCCGAAGATGACAAGGCCTCTGCAAAGCGCCTGCGTCCCAACTCACGGTCCAGCTCGCGCCCCACTACTTCTGGCCAGGCCATATCGGATCCTATTTTACTTAGTAGCGATGAGGATGCTGATGATGACTTTTGCGAGATCATTGGAGACAAGGTTATTGACCTCTGCAATGACAAGTCTTTGAAACCTTTGCCCAAAATGAGGGCCCATCCGCATTCTGCATCCACGTCAGTCCAGAAACCCCCATATAAGCCTTCTACAAGCTTCAATCGACCTCCCACAGCGTTCCCAGGCTTCTCGAGTGCACTGGACAGCTTTCGAGCCAACCCCATGAATTTCGTCGACAGGCTAGCGCCATCCAACATGTTTGATGGACTCACACACACACCTCACCAGCTCCCTCATTCTTCTAGTCGTCGTGACCTGCCTGACCAGAAGTATCCTATTCACAGAAACTCCTTAAATAACAGTTACCCCGAGCCAGAGGCTCTAGACGCCGGGTCGTCTATTATGATCCGACAAGATATCCCCAAATCAAACAACCTCTTCAGATCCGAAATCCCGAGGTCTGCATATGTCATCCGACCAAAAGGTTCCATCAAATCCGAGGATCCCTTGGATTTGGACGATGACGACCTTTCCATCGTTGAGAACCCCCCACAGAGTCTATGGTATAGAACCACCATTGGCAACTTCAAAGGACAGTCCACATCATCTAGCTCTACCACTTGGAATTCTGTAACATCATCATCATCATCATCATCAGTTGGTGCCGCCTCGAGATTTACTTACCCCAGCGGTTTTGTCAAAAGAGAGGAACACGGTTACTATCGACAGCCTAGCAACCATGCTGTCCAACCTCCGTCGTCGCGGTCATTGTATGAAATCGCCGCCGAGGCTCAACAGCAAGCCGAGGAAGAAGACCGAATTAGGAAGCGGGCGCTTGAGGCTCAATTGGAAAAGATGCCCTCGACCGAACAGCCTCTTGCTATTAAGACAAAAATGCTTTCTCATCAGCTGCAGGTAAATATACCCAAGCCATGTTTCTGTTTCTTTGAATCCTTGTATTCATGCATTCTCTGTCTGCCCCCTACTAACCTGCTCGAATATAGGCCCTGGCTTGGATGAAAACAAAGGAAGACCCTCAGTTGCCCAAAGCTGGGTCCAAGGAACTCGTTCAATTTTGGCGACATACCACAGCCAACACTTTCGTGCACGTCGTCTCTCGCCAAACAATGCTTGCTGACGACCCGCCAGAACTCTATTCTGGAGGTGTACTTGCTGATGACATGGGCCTGGGAAAGACGCTCCAGATGATCTCCTTGGTCATGTCTGACTACGGCACTGGCCCCACACTCATCATCTGTCCTTTGAGTGTTATGAGTAACTGGGAGGATCAGTTCAAGCAACACGTTCACCCAGATCACTCTGTTCGTGTACTGGTTTATCACTCACAAAAGTGCGCAAAGCTCAAGCTTGCGGACTTAAAGATGTACGATATCGTCATCTCCACCTACAACAAACTCGCCATGGAATTATCTGGCAGAAAGATGTTAACCCTCATGTCTTGGCGCCGTGTGATTCTGGATGAAGGCCACACCATTCGGAATGCTTCAACCAAGGCCGCCAAGGCCGCCTGCTTGCTGCAGGCTACATCCAGATGGGTTGTCACTGGTACTCCCATGTACGTTCTTACTAACGTTCTTACTACAATTCGACCGCCCAATCGCCCACTCACCCACCTACCCCCCCCCC
>JADILG010000249.1:3323-28788 GCA_017591655.1 Thielaviopsis populi
TTTTTACCAAAAACCCCTTTTTCCCCCCCCAAAGAAAACCCCCAGTTAGGGGTTGAAGAAAAACCCCCCCCCCCCCCCCCCCCGAAAGTAACCAGGATCGCTCTCTTGCTAACCATGTTGTCTGTATCTTCTTGTTTTTTTTTCGCTTGCTTATAGTTTTGATACTGCTGTGGCATCCAGCACTGTCTCTGCTGCTTCTACTTCTCTTTCATCCACCCACTCGCTGTCTCTTAATGGCCCCAGTGGCATTGCCCAGCAGCTGCAAAAAACCCTGGAACATTTCCCTTCGGCGCAGTCCGGCTCTAATGCGGAGTCTACGACTGCCGCTGCCACCGCCGCCGACTCTATGAACATTGACGACTTCATCTACGACAGCGTTGCCGCCACCCCTACCCCGTCATCCCACGTCGCCGCCCACTCCTCGCTCTCACCACATAGCAACAAGGGCGGCGAGAGTTCTTCGGACGACCAAACCACACATGCCCTGGCTGCCGCCATCCCGATCAAGGCCCGAAAAGCTGCTGGCGGCTCTGCCGATGCTGCAGCTTCGCCCTCGGCCACCAACAGTGGCAGTGTGGCCATGTCTGAGTCTGGGGGCCTGAATCAGGAGGCTCAACACCACGCCAGCATGCAGAGCCAGCACCACCAATCAGCACAGCAGTTTGTGCCGCAATCGCTGCCGTATCCGCCCAACCACCATCGGCGACTCACGGACGAGTTCAACTACGTGACGAGACACCACCGCAAGACCAGCATTGACGACCGCCGGGTAAGTTTGAGTACTAGCCGCTTCAGGAGCGAGGGAGCCGAGGAAGCCCGCGACAGTGACGGGAAGTGGACAGGAAAAAGAAAAGAAGCCTTGGTAGAGGCGCACGACGGCCAGGCGAGAAAAAGAAGGCGACAGCAAGGCAGCGACGCCGGTACAATAGACGAGCGCCGAGAAAAAAGAAAGCAAGACCAAGGAAAACAGGACCAGGAACAGACTGAGCTCCAGGTAAGCCCGTCTTATATTTCCTTCTTTTTCTTCTCTCTCTCTCTCTCTCTCTCTCTCTGTCCCTGTGTCTGTCTCTCTGTCGCCTGTGCGTGCGTGCATGCGTGCGTGCTTTATCTGCGCTGCTGCTAGCTGGCCCTTCTTTATCTTGCTCCGTCATTTCAAGGCGGCCCTGGACGCCCGCTGTCTATCTATCTTGCTCTTTCCTTTTCCTTTCTCTTCCGGCTCCCTTCCTGTCCTGTTCCTTCTTGCCTTCCTTTGCTGTCCGCCCTCCTTCCCTTCTCCGTTCCTTCCCCCTCTGCGATTCTGATCTGTCCCATTTCCTCTCCTTCCTTGCCTGTCCCCTCCCCTCCCATCCCACTCTCACATACACTGCAATTACCCTGCTGTACCGCTATCTATTTATCATGCTATCACCCCCCCCCCCCATGCTTTTGATGATACCCAGTTTTCTTATCTCTGCCTATTCCTTTCCGCTCTTTTATTTCTTTTTTTATTTTTTATTTTATTTTTATGTTTTCTCTCTCTCTCTCTCTGTCTTTCTTTTTTTTTCTCTTTCCATCGGCTTTTGTTCCTCTTGTCTCTTGTGTCTTGGCTTTTTTTTTCCCTTTTCTTTTCCCTGCCTGCTGTCAAGTCTTGGCTCTATTCTGCCTGTCCTGATCCTCAGATCCTTTATAGCAGCTCTATCCGCCTCCTCTATCACCACCACCACCACCTCCTCCTCCTCCCCTCTCCCTCCGCTCCTCTTATCATCACCCACCTCATTGCCAACCAACGCTAATCTCTTCTCCTCTTCCTCCTTCTTCTGCTTCAACACAGACACGCAAGCGTCCTGCCAACTTCTCACCACACGTTCCTGCGACCACCAGCCTAGACGCGTCTAACAATCTGGAACCCGAGTCTGAGCTGCACGAGTATTCTCTCGATACCACTGCTGCCTCTGCTCCTGGCCCCGGGCCTGCGGCAACAACCTCGACCGCTATGGGCACCCAGCAACAACAGCAGCAACAGCAACAGCAGCAGCAACACCATCACCCGCACCACCAGAGCCACCATTCGTCCGCCACCAGTGTGCCCTTCCCACTGGACACTTACTCCATGGAAAACGACCCCATCATCACCTCCGCCGGCCCCTATCAGCAGGGCTTCTCCTTCTCTCCTTCAACCTCCCCGCTGATGCAGCATGGCCCCTTCTCCAATGCCTTTGGCAGCATGAACGCCGCGAGCCTCAACACTACCGACTATTATGTCTCCCAGGCCTCGGCTTTCCACCCGGGCACTAACCCGGCCACCCCCCATAACATGACCGAGAACGACCACTTCTTCTTTAACAACATGGACAGCCGCCACCAACGTCCGATTCGCCCAACCAGCCATGGCATACCGTCTTCTCTTAGCCAGCAGTATCTCTACAACGCTACCAACAATCCCATGTTCCCTGCTGCTCCAGCTGGCCCTGAGCCTGCGGCTGCCTTTGGCTCCGCCCCTTCGTCCTTTGCCGGCATTGACCCCAGCCACGTCTTCCCCGACCAGTCAGGCCGGTCGCCTGGTGCCATCTCCATGCCCACCGACAACATGTTCTCCAACCTTGTTGCCGACTCAGACGACGAGGACAACACTGCTTTCCCCGATCGCCTGATGATGCAGCCCGAGTTCTCGCCCAATGCTCCTCTCGAAGAGGCCAATGCCGCCGCCACCAGTGCTATGAACTGGGATCCCACCCTTCCTGGCCAGTTCCAAACTCACGCTGCCCGTTTTCCCGGCGGACCTCCTCGCAAAAACACCATCTCAAGCGAAATCGATAAAGTGGAGTGGGACACCTCCGGCGCTACCCGTAACCAACCTACCCAAAGCTCTACCACCACCAACAGAAGATCCAAGATCTTGCGGACGGCCTCAACCACAAATGCCGCTCATATGGCTGGCCGTAGCAATCTGTTTGTCCCTTCCAGCTCCAACTCCCCTCCCGCCGAGGCTTCTACGTCGGTATCTGGAGGCTACATGTCAGCCCAGCCCAGTCGTCAGTCATCGCCGCCCCCGCAAAAGAGCGCATCTACTACAAACCTGCAGAGTGGCTCTGGTGCTGGCTCTGGCTCTGCTGAGAATTCGGCGCCCACTACCTGCACAAATTGCTTTACCCAAACAACCCCGCTGTGGCGTCGCAACCCCGAGGGTCAACCGCTATGCAATGCTTGTGGTCTCTTCCTCAAGCTTCATGGTGTAGTGCGGCCGCTGTCTCTCAAGACTGATGTCATCAAGAAGCGGAACCGCGGCAGCGGTGCGGCCGTGCCCTCAAGCGCCAGCACCAGGGCTGGAAAAAAGAGTGGTCTGGCTTCCCGCAAAAACTCAACTTTGGCTCTCTCCTCAGCGCCCGCTGCTGCGGCTGTTGTAGCGGTGGCTACCGCCAGCACTCCTCCTAGCAACATCCGACCTGGCTCTGCCGCCAATGACGGAGATAGTCCTGCCAGTGTTGCTGGCGGCAACACAGCAGGAAGCACTCCCAACAGTTTCTCTGGCAGCATGAACAACAAGGTGGCTATCCCCCCGGCATCTCAGTCGGCCGCGCGTATGGCAGCCAACGCGGCCCGCTCGTCCATGGCATCATCAAAAAGACAGAGACGCCACAGCAAGAGCGCAGGGAGCGAGTTGGTCAACGCCACCTCGATGCCACCACTCTCGTCATCCATGTCATCGTCGTCATTGGCTACCGTTACGGCTGCGAACAACTCGCAGCACCACCATAGCCACAGCATGGAGATCGACAGCCCTGGATCCTCGGACTCGGCGGATCTCATGCGTCCGTTCTCATCGTCTCACGGCCTCGGTCCCAGCATTGGATCGCCGAGCAGCCTGGGTCTGACCAGCGCATTTGGCTTGGCTAGTGCGAACCGGCCAATGGTCTCGCCCACTGTGTCGGGCACATCGGCAGCGGGCCAGCAGCAGAACATGCTCGGCGGAGGCTCTGCAGGACCGCAGGAGTGGGAATGGCTGACCATGAGTTTGTAATTGTGGCTTGGGTCTTTTTGTATCTGTCTGTTTTATTCTTTTTTTTCTTGATCCCCATTCCTCTCGTTGGATATCTGGGGTGAGCGTAGAGCTTGTGCGTAGCAAGCCAGCGTTTCTCTCTCTCTCTGTCTCTTTTTTCCTTCATCCCATGACTACCTTTTCTTGTTCCCTTTTGTAACCTCCTCCTATCTTATACCCCTTTTTTTCATTTCTATCTACTTTTTCTTTTTCACTTTACTCGTTCTTTCTTTCTGTCTACTTCTATCTGCTTGCATTTTTTTTTCTTCCCTTTTCTTTTTCTTTTTGCCTCTGGTCTCGCGACTACAGAGTCTTGTTTTTTTCCCCTTGCCTTTATCTAGTGCGCATCTTGTTTGGAGTTTTCTATTTCTGTCTTCTTTGTTTGTTTTGCTTGTCCATTTCATAAGTCTTTATGTGTGTCTGTCTGGAACCTGGTGAGCTTGGTTGGTTGGCCGCTTTTTTTTTCTTCACTTCTTCCTTTCTTCTCTACCTTTTTCTCTTACTACTTTTTTTTTTTACTTTCTCTTCGGGATAGCCCTGTTTGATTTTCAGATTGCTCTCTTCCATACATGTTTCAGTACGGCAAGTTTCTCATGATGATTAATGATGCCTCTTTTTCTTCTTTTCTCAGACTTTGATGTTGGCTTCCTTTTTAATGTTGTTTCTTGTTTCTTTCCTCTGTCAAAATATTAAAACTCTTCTATCTAGATATTCGCTTGATATCCATGGGTTGTCAAGAATTGGACGTGATACTGCAATGTGACAATGTTTGGCCAACTAATGGAGTTGGCGTCGTGAGATGACGTGACACAAGCGCATCCAGAGTTACACAGCACGTCCAGAACAACAACCGCTGCAGTGGGTACAATGTGTCTGGAAGGGGGAAGACCTGACACAACTACTGCCAGGCTTTCATAGACTACACGATCTTTTTCGTGGAAATTTAATGTAAGCATAATACAGGCTTACAGAGCATAGCATCCGTGGGTGTTGTTCATAAATACACTTTTAGAACAGCAGCTGGTTTTCTTATGTATTATACAGTGCTTGGTCTTCCTCCCATAACCATGTTGTGGCTACATCCCAGTATCTGGAATACAGAACCAGTCTACAGGCTTTCGCTCGCTCGTCTATTTATCCATCTTCTTCGACATTCACGGCAGATGACTCATGGTGATACAGGAAAACATTATCTTTGAACTATGTAAAGCTCTGAAATTTGTGATAACCTCCCCTTCCCCCCTCATCGAACAGACTCGTAGCCCGAAATATGACAAATGATTCATCGGCGTCATCCAATCAGTGCCATACATGCAGGAAACGACATCAATCATAATCTGCATAGATCATATGAGCATGGGTCCTCTCTCTCGCTGATTTTGGCTACTAAAACGGTCCCTTTGTCGCTTGGTTTCCAAAGACCTGAATTTTAGTACGTCGGGCTGGTGATAAGGAAAACGGGCCACCACAAAGACCGGAAAGCTGCAACAGACACAATGTGGTTTCACATGGAATATGGCTGGATTCAGGGAAAAAAAAAACTCTGTCTCTTGACGCCAGTGACCTGGACATTGGTGTTCGGCTCATAAGGCAGAGGACGCCATATTCATATTTTTTTATTGACTAGGCAAATTGCTTAAGCGGCAGGGCTGGGGTTCATCTGTACAGAAAGAAAAGTTAGCAACAGGCCTATGAGTCATCAGCGGCAGTATAGCAAAAACGTACCTTGCGCTTGCCGTTGGTCAGAGTGACGTTGACGAAACGGCGGGTGTAAAGGAGCCGCTTGCGGGCACGGCCCTTGGGGGACTTCTTCTTCTCCTGAGCCTCGACCTGTTCGATGTGGAAAAAAATATATTGTAAGCATGCCGTTCAGTGCAGTGTCGCAAGGCGTGTGGAAGCTAGTCAAGTCATGGTCGTGAACGTGTCCCATGGCGTAGCATGGTCGGGTGGGTAGGTGCCGACATGTAGTTGTCGTTCATCATGGTGATTCGGAGACGGTGAATTTTGTCGACATGTGGGACAGTTCGATAGAAAATGACGACATGACGATAGCTTGGTAGTAATGCAAGAGCCAGAGAAGTTAACATACCTTAGGGGTCTGAGACTTGACCTTACCGGCACGAGCCAGGGAACCTGCAAAGTGAAAAGTCAGAATCGATGTCGTCGGGAGGATAGGAGGCGAATCGTTGAATGTCGTTCGTTATAATCGTATCGAGAGAGTGAAGCATACCGTGAACTTTGCCCTACACGAGTATTGGAGTTAGTAAAACTAATGCAAAAACAGGTTGGCGAATTGAAACAAGTCCAAATAATCCACCACCAAAAGTCGCGATGATTTCCAGCAGTGTTGTTGCGCAAGCCGAGGGCGCCCATATCTTCAAACGAAGAGGCGACCCCTTCATACGGCTCCTTTTCTAGAGGGCGCAACGACAGCGGGATGACGACATTTGGTGGTGATGATTTCGATGATTCTCTTTCGATTTCGGCGACAGAGAGGCGGGCGATTGCGTATTCCAAACGTACCATTTTGAATATGTGTGTTTGTGACGATGTGGGTTTAACAACAACAGTACTCAAACTGACCAACAAGACGTAATAGCTGCTGAGGTCTAGGAATTTTGCCCTTGGAATTTTCGACTGGAAGCGGGGGCATGGAGAAGCCCTCAAGTCACGTGCTGGATATCTTGGCTAGTGTGTCAGATTGGACATTGTGCACGCACTAAAATAACCTCGCTGACCGGCTAAAGTGGGCCCGTCATCAGCAGGGGCTATGCCACGGTGGGGCTTCGGTAAGTGCAGTCGGTGAGCCCGGTGTACACAATACTACAATGTTACACATCGATGTTTGTTTGTGGGGCCGTTTGTTCTACTGAACGCAATAATATCAAGCGTACTTCATGAAAATTCGTTTACATCCTATGAACATTATTCGTCTGGGGATAGTTGGACAGCAGCAAGCTCTAGAGATCGAGAGCCCGAGCAAAAGAAAACAGACCAATCCGGTGATCTACAGATATCTTAACTACATCTCAACTTAAAAGGCCCCGATTGCTATCAATCCACCAGCGAGGATACCTCCGACTAAGACTGCGCGATCTACAGCCTGGTTGCCCGTGCCGCTATCCTCAAACGCCGAAGTAGCAGTGGCAGCAACTGAGTTGTCAACTGCCAGAGTACGGATCGTCTCTAAATCGCCATTAACTGCGGTTTCAATAGCCAGCCGGGCGCCGCTGGTGATTGTCGATCCTTCAGTCACAATAGACGACTCGGCTGTGGTGGTGGCCGTTGTGAAATCCCAGCCGGAAGACTTGTTTGCCCAGAAATCATTGCCGTACCCCAGACCTCGCCAAAACGGGAATCCGAATCCGTCTCCGTGCCATGGGCAGCCAGTGACTGTGACTGTGCCGGTAGGCCAGGCCGAGCCCCAAAATCCGCTCCATTGGCCCGTGTTACTTTCGTAGCTGTACGTGTATGTTCCCGTGGACGAGCAGGAAAGGTACAAAGAGCACAGTGAGCTACTCTTAGATGAGTAGGCGTCAGCGTCAGACGAGTCAGCAGAGCAGGCTGTCTGTACACAGTCGCCGACAGGTGCTCCATTCGAACACCATGCTGAAGGAGCAGGTGTGACCTGCGCAGTGCTCCAGTACGAGGAAGCGCAAGTGGCCTGAAAAGACAAATTAGTGCCATGTTTGTAGACGATATATGGACCCTCACTGGGAGTTGAACTTACAGCACAGCTATTGTTGGCGCGACCAGTTCCCCAGCTATGGCCGTGTCTGTTGTTTCTGTAGCCGCCGTAAGGCCAGCCGTTTCCTTCGCCACCCCAGGCAAAAGCAGTAGCAGGAGCAAGGAAGATAACAGCAATAGTAGTCCGCATTGTGGCTGCTTAGAAGAGTGATGAGGAGCTAATTGGTGGTTGTGGTAAGGCAAGAAGAGAAAGGGCAAGGAAGAAGAGGTTGTATGAGGCCTGGCTATCATAACAGCGTCGAACATATGGAGAAGGACGTACTGCCTTCTATATACATCCGCCGTTCTCAGCGATAGCTCACGTCACATGCAAACTATCCGCCAACGCCTCACTACCAAAGACACTCGTCGTCCGTTGTCTCTATCCCTCCAAAAAGTGCCGTACACGACGCTCCAATGCTACCTCAGCCCCCAGAAAAACACAATGCTCGGTTTCTCAAACACCAGTCTCTAGCTTCGTTCTTGCTGTCAATCAAGCCCCCTCCACTTCGGAAGCCCGTGTTGAAAGGTCTCCTGTCTCTCATGTCTCATAAGAACTAAGGCTGTTTTTGTTTTACACGCCAGCTTAGAATACGTCAACATTGATGGACAACGCGCGTCTCCATGCGCACGGGTCGGGTAAGCTTGACGCATAAAGATCTCTGAGAGGCTGTGTCCGTGTACAATGCTGTGAATCGACTGGAGATCTCGCGACCCTTGGCCGGGGTAAGCTGGGGAAGTTCCGCCCCCGCATGTCACTATGCGGACCTCCTGGTAGCACATCAAAAGTATCAGTCACATTGCATGAGGGCTGAAGTGTGGCCTGATAAAACAGCCAGTGAACTTCTTCACGAGAGAATGTGTCGAGTGATGCTTTTTATCTTTTTCGTCTAATGTTGAAAAGTCACGGGGGGTAATGCTTCTCACTATGTATGAAACCAACCCTAACAAACAATGAATCTTCGTGAATGAACTTTGAGACAACCCAACGGTGTTTTGGATTGACATTCGCCCTGCCACGTGAATGTTTCTGGTTATGATGATATTTTCCGTCGCTTTTCCCATGCCGCCTCGTTTTCAGAGTGCCCGTCTTTGTGCGACTCCGTTATGCCAAATGGTTTCCTGCAAGGCCGTCTCTCCCTAAAGTATCGTGCCAAAGTCTGTGCCAGCATCACCGCTTTCACTACCATGACTTCCGCTTCCCGGCTTGGGCGCGTTGTCAAAGGGGATCGGTTTCCTGGGACTGCCACTGACACCCGGGTGTCCCTCATCGGCTGCAGTCTTGCGATGGCGGAAGGTGAAGCCAACAAACAACGCCTTGGCCATTTCTTCTTCGCGCTCTGCCAAGCCCTCCAGTGCCGTCTGCTTGTCGTGCACTTCTTTGTACTTGGCCATATCAGCTTCGTTGGTAAAGTCGTCAAAGTAGCCTGCATCAGTCTCGGAATCCAACTCGGGAATAAAAGGCGCTCGGGTTTCGCGCAGAATGTCCCAGTCGACCTCTGCAAAGTATTGATGGTTGAAGATCTCCTGGATATTGGAAAACCGCTCTTGACGAGAGTTGATGGCACTGTGGTGACAAAAAGTGTTAGTCATCTTGAAGATAGAGAGAAAGATACACGGTTTGGCTTCAAGTCTTACGTGGTGATAAAGTTCCAGGTACGGTTACTGAGGAAATAAGACGGGTCCTCCCAGACTGGCCGTTTCAATACGTCCTTCCAGTGTTTCAAGTTGCGCCAGGTCTCATCGGAGGTTGAGCCAGCAAACGGCGGGAAACCGGTCAAGGCTTCGAAAAGCATGCAGCCCAAACTCCAATAGTCCACTGTGAAATCGTACTGCTCTCCGCGAAGAACTTCCGGAGCCATGTAATCAGGTGAACCAACAATCGATTTGGCGTAGTTGTAGTCTCTGCCACGCATAGAGCGGTAACCCTCCCGGCGTTCGGCAATGGTACGCTGGTCCATGGGCTTGCCAAACGGCACTGAAGTCTCGCTCGCTTTTTCTAAGCGTACACGCATCGACTCAATCTTTGCTGGAGCAAGCATACCAGCGGCAAGACCAAAGTCAGTCAGCTTGACGTGGCCTTGAGAGTCAATCAAGAAGTTTTCAGGCTTCAAGTCGCGATGAATATAACCAAGTTGATGTAGGGCATCAACAGCACAAAACATCTCGGCAATATAAAAACGCGCATGACGGTTGCTTAGCACACCTGTGTTGTTAAGAAGAGTGCGAAAATCACCACCGGGCACAAACTCCATGGCTAAGTATATGCTTTGGTCGTCTTGAAACGAGTAGAGAAGGCGTACAAGCCACTCACTCTTGGCAGTAGTCAAGATATCACGCTCGGTCAAAACATGCCGAACTTCATCGAGCTTGAAAAGTAGCTTCTTGCTCATGACCTTGAGAGCGCAGACTTCACGAGTGTCTTTCTTCTGAGCCAGAAAGACTTGACCATAACCACCCTGACCAACTTGGGTAAGGATTTGAAAGTCGCCATGGCGCAATCTCACACGGCGCTTGCGCAGAGCGGCCCGTTCTCTTCCGGTATACTTTGACCACATCTGGTTATAGGTGGTTTCATCGGTTTTGGGCGGAGGGGGGACTTCGGATCGGAAGGCATTCAACCGGCCCTGGCGAGAGCCGACATAGGTGAGTAAATCGAAGTAGTAGTCAAGGAAGTCTGAAGAACCGGTAGTTAGTAAAAATTAAAGCCGCAGGTAGAAACAAAAACAAAAGGCGAACTTGCTAAACCAGAGACTTACACAGCTGTGTCACATTAACGAGACGCCGCACGTTTGGCTTCTTCAAGATCTCGAGTTCCTCTGGCGTCAAGCCCCTGGATGTGTTGAACTTCTTGATGGGCTGGGAGCGAGTTCCGTGCTCTTTTTGTTGATCTCTGTGCTCTCGGTGATACATTTCGTGTCGGGATAGCGCGGCGTGATTTCTGTGAAAGTTCTCAGGCGCAACAAGAGTCGGTTTGGTGGCGGATAACGGTGTAGTATTTTCATGCCTAACGCCCTTGGCAGTGGTTGTTGCTATTGGAGCTCTGTTGTGCGCCACATTTTCCTCCGCAATTGACGTGTTCAGCAAAGAGCCAGAGCCCATAGCCGCGTTACCCATAGGCGTATCAAAGTGCATGTTCATCTTGGGCGGAAGTCCAGTAGCAGCAGCAGCAGTAGCAGCAGCGGTAGACGATATTGGAAGACGCGAAGAAGTTGAGGAAGCTGATTTGGTTGGGCTATCAAAAATGGTCATGTTGTTGTTGATCTTGAGGGCGGATTCGAAGGCAACAGGCAGATCGTTCGAGCCTGGAGGGACAGTTCTTTTGCTGGGACTCCCCTGGGGTGTCGCGACGGGGTTGACAAAGTTATTATTTGTCATATGAACATCACCATCATCGCCATCGTCGAAGAAGTTGTTGACACCGGGAGTTGTGGGACGGGTAATTTCCATGCCATCCCCATCACCGCCATGGTTGGGGGTTTGGAAGAAAGAGCCCATGAATGAAGACGTCATGCTTGGCAGCTCAAACCAGCAGAGCTGCAGAAAAGCCTTTTTTTTTTGGAGGGAGAGGGGGGAGGGAAGATTGGCCTCTATTGGGGGACTTTGCTTGGTCGTGTAGTACTGATGGTGTACCGGAAGCGCCGTGGCAGAGAGGAGAGGAGCGGGGCGGTCAAGAGGGACGACAGATAGGCGAGGGGGGTGTATGACGAAATAGGGGCATCGACCTAATTTCTGTAGGCTTTTTAGATCCAAAGTCTGCGTCTGGAATTGATGCCAGTAAGAATTAGCCTTAAGCAGGAGAGAGCTTGGGCCAAATGGAGAGTCGCTGCAGACTACAAGGGATGGCGATAGTTGCGGTCGTAAGAGAAGTGTACGGTACGGTACAGAGGCAGATAGAGATGGCAAGTATCGATATATCTCAGATAAAAAAAGAGAGTTAATTGATGGAGGGACAATTGACAACCCGCAACGGATGTTTGTTTGCTGGCTTTGTTGTTGGTGTTGTTGTTGTGGCGGATGTGGGGACAGGTGGAAGCAGAGTAGAAAGAATTGGTCGTGGCCAAAATAACATGCAACAGCGTAGAAGAAGAAGTCCCAGGCCCTGATTGTTTGTTGACATTCAACCGTTGACTAGAGGGACTGGGGCGACTAGAGGGGAAGACAAAGGCAGGAGCTTGGCTTTTGGTGGGGCAGCATGAGAGTGTGGCGTTTTGAGCAGGTGGTGTGGCTGGTTTTTCATGTGAACTGTGGCATGCGAACGAGACTACAAACGGAGAACGCCAAACATTGGGGTGGATGGAGGGAGGACGCAAAACATCAACAACAACAACAACAAAAAACCGGCGAAAAAAAAAAGACCCAACAAAAAAAAAAACCAAGCGATTTCATTCTATGCGCACTATCAATACAATTGCGTGAAGAAATTCTAACCGATATCATATGTGCAGTCGTTCCATCCGTAAATCAATACATGGAGGCGTGTTTGCTCACGGCATAGCAACAGCCTTTCCCTTCTACCCGCGCCTAGGGTGCTAGACGTCTTTGTTATTCTTTTTCTCCTTGTCCTCCGCTATTGCATTTTGTGCCTTGAATACAGGCTTTGTGCTAGTACATAGACCACTGTCCAGCGATCTCTTCCTCCTCCTCAATCTCTGCTGCCCTGCTGTACAAGGCACTGAGAGCGACAACCACGTCGTTGGCCGACCGTAACCGGCCCTCCCAGCAAGCCAGAATGACAGAGCCACAAACCAAGTTGTTGACGTCATCGGGGAAAATGCCTTCCTGGAAGCATTGCTGGACTTCGCTGTCCGTCAGCTGTGAAAACACCTCACGGCCCATCATGATAAAGTAGATAACGGAGCCCAGGCTGAACACGTCGTCAGACTTTTGCGACCGACGCATCCAGCTCCAGCCGGGAGGCAGATAGCGGGGACCTGCAGCCATGGTAGCATCAGAGCCATCGATGGAGCTACCGGCGAAATCAGAAATAACAATGTTCAAAGCTTCGTCCAGAAGAAAGTTGCGGGGGCAGACATCGCAGTGGATGATGTCAACAGCATGCAGGCAGTCAAGAGCTGCTGCAGCCTGCAAAGTCCAACGCTGGCGCGTCTCCTTGGGAATAACGGCAGTCTTGCGCATGTAAGAGGCAAGGTCTCCCTTGGGCAGGCATTCAAGAGTCAGAGAGCAGGAGATGGAATCCCAGTTGATCAATTTCGGAACATAGGGCGAGTCGCCAACACGGCTGTAGACCTCGGCTTCGGTGCGCATGTCTCTGAAGTTGAGCTCTTCCTCGCGGGCGTCGTAGGGGTTAGGGCGAGGATACTTGATGATATCACCGGACTTGAGGCGTTCAACATGAGAGGTGGGACCATGGCTGATATGCTCTCCGCGCGTGACATAATACACAACTCCAGCGGGCACTTCCTTTGGGATTTCAAACTTGGAGTCGGGCCAGTCAGGGTGAGCTTCACGTTCCCATTCACCGGGAACGGCGATATATTTGAGTTGTCCAGGTTTCACATCCTGTGTCTAATTAGTATGGATAGAATAGCATGGTAGCAGAGTGAGGCGGGCAAGGTTGAAATCAGATGAGACGAGACGGGATAGAGTGGGTCATGTGATGAGATACATACCTCTTCCGCAGCAGTATCTTCCGGCTGGGACCCCGTGTCAGTTTCGTGATGAGGCTTAACCGGGTCAGCCGGGCGAGTGTTTCCATTTCCGTGTCCAATAGTAGCAGTAGTCATAGTAGTCGTAGTTCCGTTGGCAGTTCCGTTCGAAGGGCCTTTGCTTGTAATGGGCTTCTTGCCTCCATAAGCCTTGGCCGTCTCATTGCCGCCGTACCCTGAGTTGGCGCCAGCTCTGGCCTCAAGGTCGACAAAGCCCGCGGTAGGTCTTGCGGTCAGCTTCCAAATCAAATTCCACAATGACTTGTACTGCTGGAAGGCAAACTGCCATATTGATGAAATATATGGCAGCTGCCTGAGACTGAAGAACATGGCGTGGTGCTATGCAAAGCGAGTAGCGTGGATGTGAAGAAAGAGTGCAGTGCAGGGCGGTGCGGTGAGTGACGTATATATGGATGTGTACAAGAGTGCAGGACTTGAGTCTTGCTGAGACGGCCTCAGATAGCCAGTCTCGAATGATATGAGACCTCTCTCTGGCTGTCTGTTTGTCTGCCTGCCTGGAGTTTGTGGCTGTCTCCGATTGTCTCGTTCTCACAATCAGAGTCGGGTTCTCCTCAATATCGACGAGGGCTTTATTTGGCAGTAGACTTGGGTCTGTAGCTCACAGAAGATAACAGCAGTGTCTTCCTAGGCCTGCTGCAGGTGAGTTTTCAGGCACTCCAGCTGGCAGCCTGTTTTTTTTTGGGGGGAGGGGAGGGGAGGGTAGTCCAACAACTTGGCTGTGTGGGATTCTGCAACGGGTCCTTGGAGAATATGAGAATGGAGAATGGAAGCGGGTAGAAGAGGCTCTTCTTGTTGTTCTTCTTCTTCTTCTTCCTCTCCTTCGAAACACTGCAACAAATCAGGACTCGGCCGGGGGAGGCGGAAATGAAGACAAAAGCATGTAGGCTTGTAGGTGCACAAGAAGAGGACAGGAGGACAGAGGAAGGGTATGATAAAGAGGAAGAAGACAATAGAGAAGAAGAGGAAGAGGAAGAGGAAGAGGAAGAGGAGAGAGGAGAGAGAAGAGAGGAGCAAGAGAGCGAGGAAGTGAGAAAGGGAACAAAGAGGAAGTGGAGAGAGTCCAGGCGGCCCAAGATGATTCAGAGCCAGATCATCCACAACAGAATGAAATGCGGTTCCCAAAGAGAAAGCCGGCCACAAGAGAGAAAAAGCGATCCCAAAAGTAAGACTCCAGGCAAAACGCATCAAGCGCAGCAGCAGCCAAAAGGCAACAAGGCAAAAAAGCAAAAGATTCTCTTATCAGTCATGCGGGATGGCTATCAATCACGTGCCCCTCTTTTTTTCGCTGTTTTAATTCCTTTTTTAATTACTTTTTAATTCTGTTTTTTTTTTTAGCACCGGCCCGTCTTGGGGTTAAGTTGTCACTGTACTTTGAAAGCCCAGACACTGACTGCCATGGCTGGCTTCCTACAAGCTTGATCCCAATGTCTCAACAGCACAGTTCCAAGCAGACATGACTCTGTTGCAGTTGCAAGCTGGGAAATTAACGTCCCAAATAGCATGAGTTTTGCATGAGCCAACTGCTTTCGGCTTAATAGGCTTAACTTTTACTCAGGGTATCTGGCTGAGCCTAACCCCCATACAGTCATGTGTAGATGCATGTGTATGTACATGGGCAAATACATTACCCCTCCTTGAAATGAAAGAGAAAAGTCGAGTATGCAGATGCGCCCGGCCATTTTCATCAAGTGGAACAGCAAAACAGCAGAACAGTGTGCGCAGTGTTACAGTGCTTCTATGCACAACACATGTGAGCATGTATATGTACATGTACTTACTTACATGCACAGCTATTGTAACAAGGGATATGGAGACGGAAGCGGCTTGTCTTCCTTCAACGTTATAGAACAACCAGAACAATAAAACCCAGGGCCAGAGAATGAGGCCAAAAAAAACAGCTCGGCAGTCCCATTAGAGTCTGGTCTAGAGCACAGGCCACAAAGAGAGACCTTGCCAGGCCCAGCCAGCCAGCCAGCCAAGTCAATCAATCAGTCGGGCTGCGTGCACCACACAGTGCGGTGCATCCATCCGCACTACACCGAGTGAATTCGACAATAGCGTGGGAAAGGTGTAGTGGTAATGAGCCTGCAGGCAAGGGCCTCCTGCTGCAGCCATTTTCCACTCCGGAAGTTGGGCTGAAATTCTGCCATGGACGATTGCATGTGGCATTTGCAGCAGCAGATTGTCGAGTTATAGGTTACGCAACATCACGTACTTGTTACATATATTCCAGGTCTCGTCAAGTAATGGTCCGACCCTAGGAGGCGACAGCTGCTGCCAGGTGTCATGAGCCAGAATATCTTTCTTAGTCAGCATAAGCGACATGGCAAACATGATGGCAACTTGCGCAAAGGACCTGACCGCTTCAGAACTACCAACAAGTGACATCACATCCCACGCATCTCAATACTACACATACCAGCTCCACAAATGGTCAAGGAAAAGAACCTCAATCCCGTGCAAGCGCAGCGCAAGGCTGACAAGGCCAAAGCCATCAAAAAAGGTAAGCGACAAGCCCAAGTTATTCGATACAGCAAGCCCATCGACATGGCACTCGAGCTTCTTCAACCATCCAACAACCCAGCGCTAACAGCCTCATGTGCTTTGTTTTTTCTCATCTAGGCAAGGCTGAAAATCAAGCCCGACGCGACGAAAAACTATCGCGCCGTAACCCCGCCCGCATCCAAAAACAAATCGACGACCTGAAAGCCATCACCACCAACGGCGGCAAGCTTTCACATCACGAAGAGCAAGTCCTGTCCGGTCTTGAGAAAGAGCTCAGCGCCGTAAAAAAGGCGCGCGAAGCGCTTGGCGACAAAGCGCCAGTCTTTGCCTCCTATGGCACCGACGGTTTAGGCAAACGACGACGCGGCGAGGATGGCGATAGTGGGCGGCGACTACGTCGCTGGGACCAGGACTCCACAGATGAGGATGTCCCGGCTGAGGTGAGGCGCATCCCAATGCCACGCGATACACCTCCACCCATCCCAAAGGAGGAATTAGATAAGTGGTACTCGAAGCGCAGAGAACGACGAGCCCGCGAGGAAGAATTACGGCGCATAGAACGTGGTGAGGACCAAGGGTCGAAGCCTACGCCTGGCACATCCTCGGAAGGTAAACATGGCGGTGACAGACAAAAGACAGAAGCAAAGGAGCCAGTTGTTGCGAAGAAGGTGTACGAAGCGAAACCGGTGGTCAGAGACTTGGTTAAAGAGGCCGTCAAAGCATTTACTCCATTGGCTGTCTTACGCAAGATGGAAAAGAGTAAAGGCAAAGATGGGCTATTGGAGCCCGAGGAAGCAGACAAGCTTGAGGCCCAGGGCTATCTAAAGCTAGGTGACGAACAATCCACCAGTGCTGGTCCAGACCAGGCATTCAAAGCTAGCGTGGAAGATGCCGAAGAGGATATGGAATAAGAGAAACTATGCAGTACTGGGTAAGCACAGCATATTGGGGGGGGGGGAGACAAGAGAAAGACCTTTTTGCAAGAGTCAGAATAAAGTGTGACACTGCGGTTTTACACCTCAGCCTGATCAAGGGTGTATGTCGCATATGAATCTAATACGGCCACAACAGTGTTCATTGAGGATAAACAGGGCGTGGTCAGCCTGCACCATATCTCACTTTCTCCATGTTGTACAACAAGTTATGCAGAGCAAAAACTGACCCAGCAGTCCTTTGATCCCATCTCCAATGATGGCTGCCTGTCAGGCCATCAGGCTCTCTAGTCAACCATCCGGGTCGTTACAGGAGGATGAATCATAGGTTCTGAGATCCTGATTATTCCGGCTCAGTACCAAACAATCTATATATGTTTGCAGGTTTCCGCACGTAAAATGACCTTGACCCACATCTTGATCCAAACCTACAAGATCGTGTGCGATATCTGGTGTAACTTCACCAACCCTACAAAACTTCATATAGGGTTATGACATCACTACTAAACCCCATTATTCATCCAAATCCAACATACTTTTTTTTTCTAGTGCCTCGCGCCAACTACAACAGCACCGTTACTCACAACATCATACCAACTAATCAGTTGCTAGTGTTACAACTTGTCCTTTACATAACCGTCCTCCCGTTTCGGTTACCCAGAGAACAAGAAGAGAACTCTGCTCGTCACTGACCACAATGCACATCAACACCATGCGCCCCTCTCACCTTGACCCCGAACTGAATGGTGATGGCGAACTCATTATCGGCGGTCCTGGCCCCAGCCACCCCCAAAGCTTTCAGGCGTTCCGCAACAACGTCACACATATTGCGCCGCAGGCTGAAATAGTCGAAGCTCTGTCTCCCGAAGGCAGTGACGATGACGACGCAGATGAGAACAGAGTCGAGAATGCGGATGAAGAAGACGATGACAGTATCTTTGCTTCCGACGACGAAAGCGCTGTCTTTGTGTCAGGTGAACATAGACAGCCAATTATCTTCGGTGCACTTTCTGAACTACCCCGGCTGCAGCGAGAACATGCGACCAATGGCTACCGAGATGGCGTTACCGCAGCCAAAGCAACGAGCATACAAATTGGCTTTGATGAGGGCTTCAGTCTCGGCGCAACATTTGGTAAAATCGCAGGCCAGATACAGGGCATGCTGAATGGAATCGAAGAAGCATTTCCCGAGAATAGCGCTGAGCATGCGGAAGTGGCGGCGCTGATAGCCGTTGCACGAAAGGAGCTATGCGTCGAGACAATCTTTGCTACCGAGTTCTGGAATAGTGACGGTACATGGAAGTACATCGTGCCGGAGGAGACAGACGAAGATGAAGATGAGGTGATAGTGGTGTTCACAGATGTGGCAAAGGCCCATCCTGTGATCAGGCGGTGGAATCAGACGCTTGAGAAGCTCATGGCTCAATGGCAGATCAAATGGACAATTCCTGGAAGAGAGGGCGACGAAGACCGAATTGTGGATGGAGAGACGGAACATGAGAGGAAACTGCCAACAAGGAACGTGGCGCCACCAACGGGTGTGACAAGGAACGCGCTGGATTGGTGATTGGTGGTATGTTTGTCGAACGGTGGTTGATATGACGGCTTTGTCAAGGAGTTCAAGACGGAGCACTAGGCATTATGCCTCAACGAGCTTGGGAATACACGCCTCAATGACTTTGCAACCGGCCAAATAGTTAGACACCCAGCGTGTCCCCTTCTATCAAAGGCTCTTCTGGTAGCTCTTCCAGCCGCTCAACCAAATCTTCCAGTCTGATTGTCTGCCCATTCCCCATAAGCCGCTGCGCTGTAACCAGATCGGGCACCCCATCGACAAAGACCGCCGCCTGCTTGACGTTTCCATCGTCGTCGACAATGACCCGCCCCGTGCGCCCATCCACCCATGTGATTGCTATGTGCTTTGCCTCTGGATCTGAGGCTCCAATTTCTAGGACGCCCGCGCCATGTCCACCGCTTAGAATCAAGTCATTCTCAAGTCCTTGCAGTGCCTTGTTCTTGGACACGCCAGAGGCTCTCCGTACGTCGGCAATAGCTGCTATACGATTGTGATATCGAAAAATCTCTCTTCTAAGTGCCTTGGCAAAGCCCAAAAGATCTTGTGTATGTGCCTGTATTGGCTCTTGTTCAACTTGATGTGAATCCTCCGCTATGGAAGGTGGGGGAGGAAGAAACCGTGCTGCCAGCCCCGAAAGCGGAATAGCAGATGGAATTGTATGTCTGTGTACATGCCATGCCTTTGATCCCGACTCTCTTGACGCCCATGGTCTGTTTAAGAGAACATAGTATGGACGTAGAAAGCGCGCGCTTACCATAACTTCAAAGCGCAAGCCAAAGACTTTGCCATCATCAACAGCATGCGGGTCGGGATCTAGGACACGAAAAGAAGTGATGCTTGCGCAGAGCCGATACAAAGACTGCTGGTCATGTGCTTGTTGTTCGGCGAGACGGGCAGCCAGGATATTGGAGACTGGGCTGAGATCGGTGGGGTGATTGGCGCGCAAGGAGGCTGTCGAGGAGGCTGTCGAGGAGGCTGTCGAGGAAGATGGAAGATTGAGAAGGGCGCGATGGATAGACTCGGAAGTCAGTAGGTTTGTTGCTTGGATGCGGAGTTGTTGTTTGAGATTGGCGACTAATAATGAGCCACTGAATGTTAGAGGGTGTTGATGGAGAGAAAGGCAAACAATGGCGGAGCTGTGTGTACCTTGAGCTTGTAGAGCTGCAATTTCGTCATCTAGTGACTGAGAAATAGGGTCCAGCTCAGATGTCTCCGACATGGCAGGAAAAAGAAATGGAGTCTGTTCAAGCTTTGTGATGTTTATCTTGAAGCGTGTGAGTATATGGCCAATGTTTTCAAGTATCAAAGTGGGCTATTGTTGCGCATCAGTTTCGCATCATGAAGGTTGTTCCTGGTGCGAGTTAACCTTATCGCTGATTATCTTATCTTATCAGACGAGCTCCTACTAGTCTACCTGGACCAAAAGTAAGCGCACAAGTGCCCTCAGAAGCAGGCTTCGGTGCGAAGATCGATCTTTGTTCCACGGCGCAATATGACGTGTTTGAACTGTGAGCGAGGAGACCAACAAAAGGCCAGGATCAAGTCGTAGCTTGTTTGTTTCTCATTGTACTTGCGGCTATAGCTTCACATGCCTCAGAATGATGCCGCTCACCAGTTCCTTGCCTTGAGTGTGTGTCTTTGAAGCTTCTGGCTAGTCTGCTTAATATAATCAGGCCTGGGCTGGAGTGTGTTGATTGCTATGATTAGTAATACGCTTTGTACCTGCCGAGCAGCACTGAATGGCCACCTATGGTATTAGTCTCGACGATCACTTCAACTACAGAAGCCCCTGTTCCCATGCCAATCACTGCCCTGATATTGGACTCAACTTTTTCATGACCAACCATTTCCATTACTCTGGAATTCATCGAACCCGGCCCTGACGACGTTGTTCTTTTCTGTGTGTCAGCCTTATTCCACTCGTTTTCTTTCGGGGGTGGCTGCTATATTGTTTCCCCTTACGCTTTGCGCTGTGCTGTCTTTGGCTTGTGGTGGTAGAACTCCTTTTGATACAGGCCACGCCGATTCTCGAACGATTCGAAGAATCCTTTTCTGATTTTCTCTCTGGCCTTTTTCTTCATCTCACCGTCTCGCTTTTCCCTTTTTCTTGGCTTCCTACCGATTGGCCCTTCCAACCATCTGCTCTTTCGTCGACAATTCCTCCGAGTCGCTTTCCCTCGAACCATCAACGTATGGTATGCGTTTGTTCTAAATCTACATTTACACTGCGCCTGAAACGACTAGGCGCAGCAACAGTAGTTTGTTTGTTAGGCTTTGTATCCCAACATTCTTCAGCCAAAGCACGTCGCATAACACCCTCATATATATCCCTCGAAACAATACCTAAACTTCACGTCGACAAGCACAAAAATTACCAATGGGAAGCAATCGTTCGCAGCGCGGCAAATCTTCCCAGAGTACCGGTGGCACACCTCTTACAGACCTTGCCAACCAAAGAAGCGACTCGCCCTCCACAAGCCTGAGCGAAAGTCCCTACGACGCAGCTGATACGTCGCCGGCAGCAGGCACTGTGCGCGGCCGCAGCCGAACAAAGAAAAAGTCGCTCAACGCCAAGAGCAGCGCTCTTTCCATCGCAACCACTGACGCAATGAGCTCCGGTATTGAGCTGCGGCGTAAGAATGCCGCCGGCGAACCTACACCCGGATCGGTAGCCAAGAGCCACATGGCTCGCGACGATTTCTCACTAGATGCGCCCATCCCCAAAACACCGATCTTGAACAATCATGGCTTCTTTGAGTTGCCGGTACAGGATCAGCGTAACTTTGGTCTGCTTGTGTTGCTATATTTCCTACAGGGTGTGCCTATGGGGCTGGCAACCGGCTCTGTGCCTTTTTTGCTCAAGAACCACATGTCATACAGTCAAATTGGTGTCTTCAGCTTGGCATCATACCCGTACTCGCTCAAACTGTTCTGGAGTCCTATTGTCGATGCGTGTTGGAGTCCCAAGTTTGGCCGGCGCAAAAGTTGGATTTTGCCTATCCAAATGCTTTCTGGTCTTGGCATGCTCTGGCTTGGCTCTACGGTTGAAGACATGATGGCAGGGATTGGCAAGCCCGGTGGTCCAACAGTATGGGGCTTCACTGGATGGTGGTTCTTCCTAGTTCTGATGTGTGCTACTCAAGATATCGCTGTTGACGGCTGGGCCTTGACTCTGCTGACGCCTGGAAACGTATCCTACGCTTCGACAGCACAAACAGTTGGCCTAACCGCTGGCCAGTTTCTGTCGTATACAGTGTTCCTGGCTTTGAATTCGAGCGAGTTCGCCAACCGCTGGTTCCGCGCCGTGCCTAGCAGTGAGGGTCTGGTGACCTTAAGCGGCTACCTTACTTTCTGGGGCTGGGCTTATATTTTGGTAACTTTGGGCCTGGGGCTCCTGAAGAAGGAGGAGCGCACCCGCAACGAGGACGGCATCTGGGATGTGTACCGCATCATGTGGGGTGTCCTTAAGCTGCGCAACATCCAGACCATCATTGCAGTACATCTTATTGCAAAGATCGGCTTTCAAGCCAATGATGCAGTCACGAATTTGAAGCTTCTAGACAAGGGTTTTGGAAAGGAAAACATGGCTCTGACGGTACTTATCGACTTTCCGTTTGAAATTGGCCTTGGCTACTATGCTGGCAAGTGGTCTCAGGAATATACGCCCATGCGTCTATGGTGCTGGGCGTTTATGGGCCGTCTATTGGCTGCAGTTATGGCGCAGTTCACCATCAGCATATTCCCTGATACAGGCGTTGAGCCGTGGTATATGCTTGTAGTTATCCTGGAGCACATCTTTTCGACATTTACGAATACGGTGATGTTTGTCGCTATCTCAGCTTTCCATGCCCGTGTGGCAGATCCTGTGATTGGCGGAACATACATGACGCTACTGGCGACGTAAGTTTGGAGAGTTGTCTTCCCTTACCTTTCGGTGTGATTTCTTACTAACTGACTAAATTAGTGTGTGCAATCTGGGCGGCACTTTTCCGCGGTTCTTTATCCTTAGCCTTGTCGATACGTTCACCGTCGCTACGTGCCAGCCGTCTACATCTCTGTCCACGGTTGAGGCAGCGGCATTCGGGAAAAAGCTAGTTACAAAGCCCTTTTCATGCGCTCTGCAGGCTGACAAGGAGCTCTGCATAGCTGGGGGTGGCATTTGCGAGATTGTTCAGGATGGCTACTACTCGGTGAACATGATGTGCGTGCTGTTTGGAATTGTTACCTTTGTGTACTTTATCCGACCACGTGTGTTACACCTGCAGAGTCTACCTCTGCGTGCCTGGCGGTTAGCCACTGGCCCCAGCAAATGAATAAGAGGATATGAGATGGAGGCGCCAGGGGAGGGGGGGGGATTCAAGAGTGTAGGGGAGAGAAGGTCCAGTGTCACAGGCTAAATTGCTGAATACCAGTCGGTCCGGAGAGGAGAATTGGGTGGATGGAGCTGCAGTACGCATTAATGCGTATTAGTATGTATTTAGTACGCATATGCGACGTGCGCGGTTGATACAATGCATGCATAGGATACAGTTTGGACCATATGCTTGATGCATGTGTGATAGGCTGACGGACCAGACGCCGTGAGGTTGTGATGTGATGTGATGTGATGTGACTGGTGCGAATATGGTGGATATGGAACGGAGGTGTGTATCACGTGACCTGTTCTGATTGATGTATGTTGCCTCCAAATTATCGGCATGACTTGCGTGTGCACCTTCCCAAAGATCACGACGTACTGGGAGGAAAGAAGTGAAGAAAAAAAATGTGAACAGCAAGAAAAAGGTGGGCCAATAACAAACCGCGATAAAGAGGCGAGCGAGAAATAAAGAGAAATAATATTTTGGAAATTCTCTCTTTTTTACATAAATACACGGCGCTCGCTTCGACGCAACACGAAGGCAAGTTTTTATTTCCATCGCATCCTTGAGCCGCCAATCGAAGAACTCCAATATTTGCGTTTTAGAGGGGCAAGCTTCTGTCGCGGGAATCCTGCGGGCTTAACTGGACCGACCGCTGTGCTCTTATTGACAGGCGGCTTGAGACACTTGAGAGGCTTGAAAGGCTAACCACACGGCTTCAACCTGTCTAGGCTTCGAGACGTCTACACGACAGTATCAGAATCTGCTCAGTAGGCTTGCTTGCCTTGCGATCTTCGACGAAAAAAAACAAAAAAAACTAGGTCGCTTCGCAATCATGTCGGCCTCTACGTCCGAAGCTGTGGCCCAGCAGGAGGACCAGTATTTTAGCCAGAACCCCCCTCCCAAGAACCTGGACGCCATCACCGCCCAGGCTGCGGCTTTCATCAACGAACACGCCACTGCTAAGCGCCGCGTGGTGCTGGTGACCTCCGGAGGCACCACGGTCCCGCTTGAGAAGCAGACGGTGCGCTTCATTGACAACTTCAGTGCCGGTACCCGTGGTGCGACCTCGGCCGAGTACTTCCTCGAGGCCGGCTATGCCGTCATCTTCTTGCATCGCCAGTTCAGTCTGCAGCCGTTTTCACGCCACTACTCGCACGCCACCGACTGTTTTCTTGATTTCATGGAGGATGTGGATGACCACGTGCATGGCCACCATGTGATGGCTAAGCAGGCACACCAGGCCAAGATGCTCAAGGTTCTGCGCCAGTATAATGCGGCCAAGAAGCAAAACATGCTGTTGATGTTGCCGTTTGTCACCATTACCGATTATATTTTTGAGCTGCGAGCAATTGCGCGCCTGCTGCGTCCCTTGGGCAAAAACGCATTGTTGTACCTCGCCGCAGCAGTTTCGGACTTCTTTGTGCCTGCGAATCGTATGGCCGAGCACAAGATTCAATCAACCGACGCAATTGGCAAGGACGGCAAGCCGGCAACCAAGCCGAATGTCACTCCGGCGACGTCTATGGTGGACATGCCGGAAACCTTTGATAACTTTGACTCGTCGCCCAAAGTGCCACGCAGCAAATCGCTCGTCATTGACTTGGATCCCGTGCCCAAGTTTCTCAAGAACCTAGTGGATGGCTGGTCGCCCGAAGCCATGATTGTCTCGTTCAAGCTCGAGACTGACCCTGCCATTCTCGTACACAAGGCCAAATACTCGCTAGAGCGCTACCAGCACCATTTGGTGATTGGTAACCTGCTGTCCACGCGCAAGTGGGAGGTTGTGTTTGTGGCCCCGGGAAAGCCAGATCGCTGGGTTCGTTTGCCGATGCGCCGTGGCAAAAAGACGCGCATTGATGGACAGGAAGCTCCTGAATTGGACTCAATGGAAGCTGAGGCAGAGGCAGAGGCAGACCAGGCTGTCATCACAATCGGGAATGACCAGCCACTTGATCCCAGGACATTGCCGGAAGGGGATCCGGAAATTGAGATTGAAAAGCTGATTATCCCGGCAGTAAAATTGCTACACAATGAGCATGTGGGCTGAAGGCTATGGATGCTGATGTGTGGAGGGAGGGCAGATGCGGAGACGGAGAAGGCAAAGCAAAGAAGAAGAAGAAGAAGAAGAAGAAGCGCCTCTCCGCTGATATAAAAAAAACAAGGAGCGACAAAGGGGATACAAAGGGCTCAGACTCGAGGAGTTGTGCTGTGTCAATAAATGTCAAGTGGGAAGTCGTCCAACATGTATTATTGCTCTTCTTTCTGTCTCTCTGTTTCTCCGTCTCTCTCTCTCTCTCTCTCTCTCTCTCTCTCCTCATGGCCGGGACCTTATATCAGGTCGAGACAATGCACGAAGATGAATGACATGACTGGGGGATATCTACTACTGGTCTAGTGGTCGGTGTCCCGGAGTCCGTGTTGCGCGTGGCGGCGGTCGGACATGAGGGTCTGACCGGTAGCCAAGGCTGTGCGTGTGTGTGTGTGTGTGGCTTTCTGTCCAATCAGTGCTCGGACGTGGCCGACCCCCCGGCTCTTCGCATCTGGCGATCTTTTTTTTTGGGGGGGGGGGGGGGGGGGGTTCTCTTTTTTTTTTTTTTTTTTTTTTTTTTTTTTTTTTTTTTTTGGGGGGTGCACCCTTTTGAACCCCTTTACCCGTTTTT
>JADILG010000250.1:0-14610 GCA_017591655.1 Thielaviopsis populi
GGGGGGGTGTGTGGAGGGGGGGGGGGGGGGGGGCTCTCTCTCGGCCAGTCCTTTTTCTTTCATGGCCGGCCGTGGTTCAGCCCAGCCGGTGTGTTGATCAGGCAAGAAAACTGCCTGGATTTCTTTTTATGCTGATTGTCTGGTGTCAGCCATAATGAGAAGCCAGGCGGCCGTCTTGTGATACATGGGCGTGTTAGTCGAGGCTAGCGTGCCTGCCTTGCAATTGTTGGGTTCTTTCCTCAATGCTTCGTGACAGTTGGGGCAACTGCCCCGGGTCGAGTCCATGTCGAGTCCGATGGAAATTACCCGGGGTTGACAGTTGCCGAGCTGCCAGATCGAGATAGGCAACTCCGATTAGGAAACGGCGAAGCTATAAACAGAAGCTCCTTCCTGCCGACATAAGCCCGTGGTTGATTATTAACCCGGTCTCCTCCTTACAAAACCGCCCCGTCCCGCTGCTCGCTGTCTTTGACTTGTCTTGCCTTGCTTTATTTCACTCCAAGCATACACAGTACAGTCTGCAATAAATCATCCAAAACTGAAGCAATGGCACCGCTTAATGTAGGCGTTGTTGGCTATGGGTAAGCTTCAACTCCTCCCCTCTACTCCCCTCCTCTCTCTTCCCCCCTAAAAACACCTCATCTGCCGTCAATGCAATGCACCCTTACTGACACATGACATCATTTGCTCCCAAAGCCTTTCCGCAAAGGTCTTCCATATTCCCTTTGTCAGCCTGGTCAATGACCTGAATCTCTACGCCATTGTCCAGCGCACACCATCAGCCTCCAACTCGGCGCCCGCCGACCACCCTTCGGCCAAGCACTACACCTCGACTGACGCCCTGTTCGCCGACCCCGCAGTTGACATTGTCATCATCACAACCCCCCCAGGCTCGCACTTTGCCTTGACCAAGACCGCCATCGAGGCTGGCAAGCACGTGCTATGCGAGAAGCCGTTTGTCCCCACCAGCGCCGAGGCCACCACGCTGATTGACCTGGCCAAGCAGAAGGGCGTTCTGCTGTGCGTCTACCAAAACCGCCGGTGGGACGCTGACTTCCAGACTCTCAAGCAGCTGCTCGACGCTGGCACCCTGGGCCGCGTGTTTGAGTTCCAGACCCATTTCGACCGCTACCGCGCCGACAAGCCGACAAGCTGGAAGAGCGGCCTGACGCTTGCCGATGGCGGTGGCCCCGTGTTCGACCTCGGCTCGCACCTCATCGACCAGGTCTACTCGCTGTACGGCACCCCAGACCGTGTCTATGCCAACCACGTTTCGCAGCGTGACGGTACCTTTACCGTAGACGAGGCCGATTCGCTGAATGCACAGCTCAGCTATGACAAGCTGGGCTTGAGCGTCTTTGTGCGCATCAGCGTCATGTCTACCGAAGTACAGCAGCCGCGCTTCTGGGTTCGTGGAACCAAGGGCAGCTTCCACAAGACGGGCCTGGACCCGCAGGAGCCGCAGCTCAAGAGCGGCATGAAGTTTGATGACCCACGCCTCGGTGTTGAAAGCGCCGAGTGGTACGGCCAGCTCACCAAGCTCCAGGATGACGGCACCTTTGCCAAGGAGACAGTGCCCACTATCAAGCCGACAACATACAAGCCGCTGTTCGAGAAGCTGGCGAGCGCTGTGGCGTCAGGCAAGTGGGAGGACCTCCCGGTGCCGGCCGACCAGGCCCGGGATGTTCTCAAAATCATCGAGGCTGTGATTAAAAGCTCGCGCGAAGGCATTCAGGTCACGCTGTAGATAAATGGCAAAAGAGTACGGCGGCCTGGTTGACCAAGTAAATATAAGTACAAAGCATAATATCAGAAATTCATTCTCACAAGGGTATACTTTCATGCTACACACCAATAAACAACACCCCCGCTTCCTCCCTCCAAAGCATGCCACACTATGCCAACCAATAATATGAGCAAAATACCAGGGACTGGGAACCAAGAGGAAGCGAGCCCATTACATGACAGCTTGTACTGCTAGCGTAGAAGAGCCTGTACCAGTCGCCAGGCAAGACGGGACACGGCCAGGATTCCGCCCAGCACATTGTACACCTCGATAAACTCGAATGGGTACCGGGTACGCACCGCCGTCTCAATATATTCCTTTTTGGCGAGCGTGCTAGTGGGGAAGTGGCCCGTGGCCAGATACTCCTCCATCAGGGCGTCCTTTTCATACCAGCGCTCGCGCAGCCAGCAGTCAAAGTCTTCGCTGGTGTCCAGGGGGATGTCGGCGATCCGGAAGCGGCGCCAGTGGAAGTTGACCGACTTGGGCGGCCGGCCCTGGAAGTACGTGCTCTGCAGGGTGAAGTAGTCTTCGCCGTAGCCGCCGCGACTGTGTGTTTCGGGGGCGGTCAGCTGGGTTTCAGAGGCCGGGGAGATGGAGACAGAACGACTTACGGAATGCCCTCGTACGCAACGGTGCAGTCATACAGATACTCGACCGAGTGGTCCAGCTGCTTCAGGCAGAAATAGGTGCCTGTGCTGCGCGGAAGCAGCATGTGCTCTGGGTTTTTAATGCCCATTTTATCAGCCCATTTCTGAGAGCGCGGCCGGCTGTTGGGCGAGATGTTGGTGCCCTCTGGGAACAGCAGAAGCCACATGGGGTCCATGTACTCGGTGCCATTTGGCGCCACGTGCCGTTCCTTGAGCTTGTCGAGGCGGTAGGCCATGCGCGGCTGGTCGACAGACATCTTGCGCGACATGAAGATGAAGCGATACAGCTGCATGCCCTGGCCCAGGATGGGGACCTTCTTCAACGACTCCTTGAGGATGATGTAGATGTGGCCATGCATCTGCAGCTTGTTGGCATAGCCAACCCACCACAGATACAGCCAGTCGGTGTAGATCTGGTGGTTCGCAATAAGCACCAGGCGCTCGGGGAAGTCAAACTCCACGCGGCCGTCATAGGTACGGCGCATCTGGTGCGCGACCGAGTCGTCGCCGCTGATGCGGATCGTGGTCGGGCCCCACCATTGCGTGACGGTGATAGCCAGCAACGCAAACGACTGCTTCGTCAGGGCAATGTACGAGTAGTAGAGCGGCCGGTTGATCCAATATAACGGCGAGCCCAGGATCTGAGTGGCCAGAATACTATGCGGGGGGGAAGCGCCGGGGGGGAGGGGAGTATCTGGTCAGCCATGCACAGTCTCGTACGATGAAATCAAAGAACACAGAGCAGCAGCTTCTGCCGCGCAAAAACAGATATGAGGACCTACGCTATGCAACCGGCCAGAAAGTAGACGGCCAGAACAACACCGCGCACAACCTGCATCAACGGCCCATGTTTGATTCTGCCGCCCGGATGCACGCTCATAGCCGCACTTTTAATCAAAGCATTCATACCGGTCGGTGAGGTTGCGCAGCGGCAGAAAGGGGACGGTCGAGATATCAAAAGAATACTGGCGCTGATGTAGCTGAGAAAAAGGATAAAAAAAGAGAAAAGATCACGAGACCCGAGTCAGAGAGGGGAAAAAGAAAAGAAGAAAAGAAGAAAAATAAAATATAAAATAAAATAAAATAAAATAAAATAAAAAAGATCACGAGGCCCGAGTCAGAGAGAAAAAAACAAAAAAGGAAAGAACGGTCGTCGTTTGTACTGCTAAAATTTAAAATGGAAGGCACACAAGATCAAAAGATGCGTTTGGGCAACTGCGGTGACGTGACGTTTTTCTTTGGGCAAGAGCTCAGCGCGAGCCTTCCACAACAGAAGAAGAGGAAAGGACCGTAAGAGAAGAGGGGAAGGAGCGTCTTTATCAGGCTGCAGTTGCTGTTTGCAGAGGATCGATCTGCCTCCCTCGGCAGACGCCGGCTGCTGTGTTGTCTTGCTGGTCGTATGCTTTTTTTTGGCTGTGTAGCTGGTTTATGGGTGTCTGAGCTGTGCAGCAGAAGACAACAACACGGAGGCTTCTGAGGAGCTTGCGAGTTTCCAGCTGAGAAGTTGACGTCGGATCATGCGGGGCGGGGGGAGGGAGGACAAGCTGGCATTGGGTTTCTGCCTGAACCTAGATTGGCTCATATATTTATCATCAAGCTGCAGTCTGCGTTATATCCCTGTTCACATGCACAAAGTCTCGGACTCAACCCGAAAGGAAAGAGAGAAAGGGAGAGCAGTGTTATAACCCTCCTCCCATTGTGCTTATCATGTAAACTGCCGGATGGGGCGGAGGAAGCATCCAGCTGTACATCAGCCTGTGATCCCTCCTGCTGTGCTGTGCTGTGCTGGTTCTTGTCTGTGACTAGCCCGATCCCTGAATGGTGAAGCTCTTGAAATGCTTATCGATAAGAATCCAAACCCTATCTATTGAATCTTCTCCTCTGAAACCAACCTCACCTCACATCCTACCGAGCTTCCAACCTTCCCAGCGGCCTTTTTCACTGGCTGACTTCCAACCTCTTTATCCCTTTTCCATACGGCCGAATGTCCTTTGCTTCTGTTGTCTTGCCCTCATCACGCTGCACCCGCCCATCTCACCCTGCAGCATAAGCCGCCATGCGAAGACTACTACTAGTACAATCTTCCATCGCCGGCCGGCCGCCTATCAGCTTGGGGAACCTGGCTTGCCGGCGCATGTACCAAGCGGCTAGTCCAACGCCCCAGATCGCTAGACAGTGCCATCCCAGCCAATCACGATGCTTTTCGGCAACTAGCGCCCGCCTGGAGTTGCGTGGCCTGGACAGTCTCCCGGACCGCCTCGTCCCCCGCTATCCACGCAACACATACGGCACGGAAGATAGCGAGTCGTTCATGACCTTGAGCTGGCCCAAGCCTCCGCGCAATGTGCTTCTGGTGCCCAAACTGCTGACGCCACATGTGATGGATGACATGTGCAAGTTTGTCAACTATATCTGGACCAACTACCCCGGCCTCAACATTCTGCTGGAGCCGCAGGTAGCCGAAGTCATGCACGACAAGCTGCCATGTCCCGTCTTCACTGGCCCTACCTGCCGCATGCCCGCCAAAGTGGACATCATCACAACACTCGGCGGTGATGGCACGATACTGCGCGCCGCCCGCCTGTTTGGGATGCACAGCCAGGTGCCGCCCATGCTGTCCTTCAGCATGGGCACTCTCGGCTTCCTCGGCGAGTGGAAGTTTGACGACTACAAGCGCGCATGGCGAGAGGTGTACATGAGCGGCAGCGGCGTGCCAGCCGAGGATTTGCAGGGGCCGCACACGCAGGTGGCTAGCATCAACCGCAAAGCATTCCCCCTCTACCAAGAGTTCAAGAACATTGCGTGGCCCGGCATCCGGGGCAAGAGCATGGGATCGCACCGCGGGTCTCGCATGCTGCTACGCCATCGGATCAAGGTCGAGGTATACAACGAACAAGGCAAAAACATCAACCCCGAGCTCGTGTTGGAAGAAGACCTCGAAACGGCCAAGGCCACACAGTGTAGCAGCGAGCCCATTGCTTTCCATGCCATGAACGAGCTTTTAATACATCGCGGCGAGCATCCCCATCTCGCAATCATGGACATCTACATCAACAACCAGTTTCTCACCGAAGTCGTGGCCGACGGAATGCTACTCAGCACCCCCACCGGGTCTACGGCATATAGCCTCAGTGCCGGTGGCGCCATTGTCCACCCGTGGGTCAAGTGTCTTTTAATGACACCCATCTGCCCCCGAAGTCTGTCTTTCCGTCCCCTGGTCCTCCCGCTGAACGCAAAGGTCACTCTCAAGCTCAGCAAAAAGAACCGCGGCCGTAATCTCGAAGTCAGCATCGACGGGAAGCGGCTCACCGGAATCTCCAGCGGCATGCAGATCCACGTGGCTGGCGAGAAATTGCGATTTTCCGAAGAGACTGCCTCCTGGTCAGGCGGAGTGCCGTGTGTCCTGAGAGGCTCCTTTGCTGGTCGATCAAACAGAGACGCCGCAGAAGACGACGACGGATGGGTCGGTGGACTGAATGGCCTTCTCAAATTCAACTATCCCTTTGGCGAGCATTGAACGGTAAAGACAAAATAGGGGGGGCGGTGGGGGCAGGCCCAGGCACAGGCTCAGGTCCCAGGTCCCAGGTCCAGGCCACCAAAACCACAGCACTACGACATGGCCACTACCGGCACCAACTCGCAAGAAACACTCAGCTTTGCTCTGGTATTCATGTCGGTCATTAAAGACAGTATTCTTCTCTATGATATTCCGCCCACAGCCCACAGCCCACAGCCCACAGCCTAGTCTTCCCCGCCCCCTTCTCCTGCTGAACCTTTTACACCCAGACAACAGCGTTCAGGCCGTCTCCCTTGCTGACGTCGCCAAGGTTCAGGCTCGCCAGGAGGCTTCCCAGCTGGCCAGTCGTTTCGTTTCTCTCAACAATGGCGACATTGGAAGACGTCTGTCCAGCAATCGCCACCAGGTGGCCGTCGGGGTGAATGACAAAGGTGCGCGGATGGTACGTATGGGCGCTGGTCAGCTCCAAAAGCTTCATCTCGCCCGTAGCAGGGTCAATGGTGTAGCTGGCGATGGAGTCCTCCTGGGCGCCAAAGGTCTCGTCGCCTCTGTTGGAAACGTAGACAAAGTTGTCCTTGACTTGGATCGCAGCGGCCTTGGAGCCCGTCTTTCCCGGCTTGTCGACGGTGTACGAGCTTAGCGTCTGGACGCTGGTCAACTGCATGCATGTGCCATCATACTTGACGTCCCAACGGGTGATGCTGTTGCTCAGCTCGTTGAGCACGTATAGGCCCATAGCTTCGCTGGAGGTCGACTGCCAAAAGGCACCATGGCGGGGGCCATCGCCGCCCTGAGTAGCTGCAGCAGGGCACTCGGTAAGGCGGCCCGAGGCATCAATCTGGAAAATGCGGATCAGGTCGGCGCCCAGGTCGGGCGCAATCAGGAAGCCGCCCGTGGGGTCGACAAAGGTGGCGTGGGGGTGGGGGCTCTGCTGGCGGTCGGCGTTGGGGCCAGGAGCAGACATGGTATAGACAAACGACTGGAGCACGGCGCTCTTGTCATCTAGGGGGAGCTTCTGGGTGAAGATGCTGCCGTTATCGCTGTAGTAAGGACAGGGTGTTAGCTATGATGAAAGTCGAAACTAGGAGGACGTGGGCAATGCGATGCGGGACGCCGAGAGCCGACTTACTATCTAGCGCCGGCATAGAATCCGTTGCCGAAAAGTGTCGAGTGCACAACGCCACTGGGCGACTGGCCAATAACGGCATTCTTCAGCTGGCCATTGGCATCGACGTCGTACGTAGCCGACCGGGCGTTTTCCCGGGACGAGTCGGTAACGTATGCCGTTTTGCCGCCGGCCTTGTCGTTGGCCATGGTGATCCAGCTGGGTTCAACCAAGTCGCCAGAAACAACACCCGTCTGCTTCAGACTATTCTGGTCGAAGTTGAGCGAGAAGACCGAGCCGCTGGAGTGGGCGGCCAGGAGGTTGGCGGCGCTAGCGCTGTTGACGAGGAGGGAGAGGACGTGATACTTCATAGTGGCGGGGGAATAATGTGAAAATAAAATCAAAGGAATGAAAGGGCTCAAGCCGGTGGATAAGGAAGATGGGAATCGCAAAAGAATGGGCCAAAGAAGGTAAGTAAACAAAGCACAAAAAACAAGACCCCAAGCAACTCTGATGCTAAAGGGGGGAGGACAGTGACGGTTCAAACCAGGAGCGAAAGAGAGACAAATGATCGTGAAGACACCAGGAACAACAACAAAATCTCCCAATACCAAGAAACGCGGCAGGTCCCCTTTATAACAGCAACAGGCAGCACAGCGCCAAGTATCTGATATGATGTATCCTGTCTGTCCTGCTTCTTACCTCTTTGCCTTCCATCGTCACCAACCCACCAAGGCCAATGTTACAAACAGTGCGCTAAGACCGCCCGCCTTCGGATCTTTCTGGAATTCCAATTCCAGCCGCTGTGACAGGGTTGGCCCCTTTGTTCTCTCTCGATTCCTGCAACTTCTCAAATCTGCCGGGCTTCCTTTCCCCATGTCCAGGCCAACAGCCCTGGGCCGAGTCCCCCGTATTCTGTGGCTTAGCGAGGTTTAGGCTTGGGCTTGGGCTTGGGCTTATATGGACAGCACGCATGAAAAGTTGCTGGTGTGCAGGAAAGGCTTCTCACTATGATGGCCATGATGTAGAAGCTATGATGCTACTACCACTACTACTACTACCACTACTACTACTACTACTACTACTACTACTACTACAGTTGGTATAATGTTAGTTGATGGCTATAAGTATGATCCCCAAGTGCCCCACGTTGCAATCGTATGGCGGCATTCGCGCAGACCGAGCATGAACGTGATACCACATCAGAGGGCTCTGATATTCATCTCAAATGCTGCCACATACACATCACGCCGCATTCCGAACTTGCGCTCGCAATTTCGCCGGCACACTGTAAGAAGACCCCGAGGAGAAGAATCTTTGCTGTGAATTCATCCGATGGGGGCTAGGAGAATCTCAGGGTCTCCCTGCACTTTTTGATTCCTTCAAGCCTCAGCCTGTATCAGAAGCCAACTGTATTCTTCCCTCCGCCAGTCCTCCCCTTGTCTTCCCCTGTCTCCCTTGTATCTCCTGGGCCCAAAGTACAAGCAGGCTCAGCGAAAGCGAGACCGCGCATAGGCAGAAACGGCCGCCATGTTCCCGTCTGGGGCGGGGTGTTTCACGCCATTGCGGTGCCGTGCGGAGCTCCGCAGAAGAGGGATACATGAGACAAGAAGAAAGAAGAAGAAAAGAGGACAAAAAAAGGACAAAAAAGGACAAACAAAAGGGCCATCGTGCTGCTCGGCCTGCATGAGTGCTGAAAATCACCTGCCCAGCTGGCCGTCCTGCCTTGGGCGCACAGCATCGCGGCTTTTGTGCAACGCAACAGCACCGCATTGACACTCCAGGCCCGGGCCTAGACTATGTCCAGAGCTGAATGCGTCTGCCAATCTCTAAAAGGAGGACTCTCTATGCAGGTCGCAGTATAGACAAGGGGAGGCGGTGGCTGTGTGCCACATTGAGGCGGCGTATAGGGATGAGAACACACGCGCTCTGGCCGGGCTACGTCGTCAGACTAGAGGCAGTCACACCGGCTATTCCCATGATCGTGATAGCCGACGAAGCTTGACGGCGGCAGACACGGAAACGTGTCTCTATATTTGCTTGTTTACTGTTTATTTGTTTACTTAGTTACATTGTATCATACGTCATAGCCCTGATCAACCAAGGCAGTTACCCGTTGTCGAGTCCCCGAGTCCTGAACTCCGCCGCGCCGAATTCCGCTCCCGCTGAATTCGGCCCCGGCCAAAACAACTCCCGCCTGTGTTTACACCATATCGCGCCTATACAAGCATGCTGTCAACCGGCCTTGATGCAAAAGAAAAAGCCGCCAATATCTTAAACACAACAGTGCGCCGACTTGACTTCCCGGCCCCGGAGCCACGCACTGTATCGCGCAGGGACCACTTCCAAACAAAGAGACTGTCTGACACTAACCATAATGCGACTCTTTGGAACTGCCTATGCTTATCAGTGACCCCGACAGCGACAACATTGACACATGTGAGAATTTCATATGTACTTGATGTATTATATACATGAATAGATTGGACGAAAGAAGGCCAAGGATGAACACCTCTCTCTCTCTCTCTCTCTCTCGTGCTCAAACACCCCCGTAAAAACAAAACTGAGCAAAGTCAAACAACAACAAGATCAACCAACTATGTACATCGCACGTTTGTCTGTCTCGACAGACTGTCCGTCCTTGGTGGAACAACCACCACCTTGCAGCGCATCATCACGAGCATCAGAGATCTGCCAGCGGCGGTCTGCCAACCTCGGAGGCGGTTCATGCAGTTATTTAAATGCCTGCAATTCTCTCAGCCTCTTGAGCCTGCTCCTCGGTCATCCAGTTCAGTTCAATCAGCTGGGTTCGGTAGTTGGGGAAGTCCTCCTCGAAGTTGGGGTTCATCTTCAGCACCTCGCTGAAGACCTTGACGATGTCACCCTCGAACTGCTCCATCTCGCCGCCGATGAAGACCTGGATCGACCAGGTCTTGACCTCATCCTGGTCAGTGGTTGAAGCCGGGGGCGAGGCAGAGCGCTTGATCTCGCCAGAGCTGAGGTAGCCCATGCCGACAAGCTGCTTCTTGTAGTCGGGAAAGTCTTCCTCGAAGTTGGGGTTCTCGGCCAGAACTTGCTTCCAAACATCGCCGATGTCACCGTGGAAGGTCTCGATGGGGCCGTCAATGAAGACCTGAATTGACCAGGCGGTTGGGGAGCCTCTGGGGGCGTTGAAAGGCACGGCAGTGGCGCCGAGGGCCATGACGCAGGTCACGACAAAAGCACGAAGAGAGACCATGTTGGGAAGAATATGGGGGGAAGGTTGAGAGTGCGTGTTATAGTTGATCTTGACAGTGGCAAGGAAGAAAGAATAAAGTTGAAAGGGAGTAGGCTGCGCGAGGCACGTCAAAACAGCGGGGGGATAGAAGCAGTATATAAGCTGAAAGGAGATGTCGCGGGGATGCAAGAGGAATGTGGAACGAGCACAGTCACTCAACAGGAAGTGAGGATTCAGTTGATATTTAAGCCCTGGCAGGTGTTAGCTTTCTTTTTTTGACAAACAATCGTTTGCACAGGGCAATCTGCAGGTCAGGCCAGACCAGGCCAGGCATGCCTTTGGAGCAGTGCGAGGAGAAAGAGCCGAAGCCGAAGGGTGATATGGCCAAGCCAAGCCACGCAAGCCTAGGCAAATAGAAAGCCAGAGGCAAGGCAAAGCTAGCCGGCAAGTGAAAGGTTCAGCAGCAGCGCCCAGCCAGTGCCCAGTACCAGTACCAGCTTTAGTCCAGGGAGGGCGAGGGGCACCCCGTGGGCCTGCGAAGCACAAAGCGCCGGGCCTTTGTTTCTTTCTAGTATTTTCTAGCCTGTATGCAGCCTGTATCCATCATCCATGGCCATGGGCTTCAGGTGGGAGGGAGTAGCAGAGGACTGGCCTGATAACCCGAGCGGCCGAAGAGCACATCAGGTATGGTATGCGCCCTATCGCAGCAAGGTGGAATTTCCTCCAAGGAACCTGCAGAAGACACTGCTAAATGGCAACAGCAAGAAAAACAAAAAGGAGAGGGGATGCCCGCCCGACTTGTGCCTTGAGGGAGGGTTGGTTTGTTGTCTTGGATGCAGAGCCCGTCGTCTTTGGTTTTATCCCAGCCAGTCAGGTCGTCCTGGCGCAGATGGCTCGGATGGTCTGTTGACCCTGCCGTTGTTTGCCTTGTTTGCTCGCTAAGTCCAGGATCCATGTCCTGTTCTGAGTGTAGACATTGAGTGCAGACAAGTTGATTGTGTAGTGCTGGAGTGAACCCTGTCCATCTCAGTATCAGAGAGGATGTTCTCTGGGGTCTATGGTCCGCCTGGGTCGACGAGGACTTTGCCCTGGAGGAGAGGGGGAGGGGGGGGGAAGGTTATTGTTCCGTTGTACGTAGCCGCGTAGGGCTTAGGCGTATGTAGGTCGGAGGTATGTACACCGTTAGCTATGCGCACACGTCAGTCACAGTGCATCCATGGCCTTTGCATTTTGTTATGGTTCTCTTTCTGGTTCTCGTTCTGGTGCTTGTCCTGTGCGAGGCGCGGCGCTGTGCTGTGCTGTGCTGTGCTGTGCTGTGCTGTGCTGTGCTGTGCTGTGCGCTGCTGCAGGGCCCTTGCCAATGTTTGCTCGTGAAGTTTGCTTGTGCGATGTTTGCTTCCAATGTTTGCTCTCACTCAATGCGATGCTGGCCTGCAATTGTATTGTTTGCTGCAACACAACACGTAAGCCATGACGCATAACGCAGTGACAATGTGGAGGAATCCTGCCCAGCTGATTTTCCCCAAATCAGAGCGAGGACCAAAGTGGACAGTAGCCTGAGGGCACGGTACATCAATGTACGTAGGTACACTGACGGTTCATATCAATCCATATACAATACATCGATGTACATGCACGGGAGAGGTCCATCGCAAAAAATAAATTCTGTGGGAGCAGTAGGGGAGAGTCCTGCCTCATGAGTTTAACCCTTAGCTAGACCCTACGCGCTTGTCATCCTTCTTCCATCAACCAGCATTTTGCCGTGCAGATTTGCAAAGGATACCGCGCGTCAACCTAAGACACGGAAAAGAGAAAAAAGCAAAGGGGAAAACCAGACCATTCAGCAGACTGCGATGCAACAGTGCTTGTGTCGCGGGATGTGGAACATGAGACGAGTAAGATTACAAAAATAAGCCCAAAAAAACTTTGGAAAAGTTGAACTCCCCGCGGGACTCGAACCCGCAACCTTCAGATTAGAAGTCTGACGCCCTACCATTGAGCTAGGGGAGCTTAACTTGGAAGCGTTGAGAGATAACTGCACAAGTACAAAATAAGTACGCCTTCGCATCAAGGGAGCTTTCCACCGCATTTGCATAAAAAAAACAGACTGAATCCTGGAATGCTGGAGCAGCCACCAGAGTTTCCAAGCCATGATTAAATTCCACGAATCGCATCTGCCACACCTTCCAATTCCAACCTCCTACACCCGCCACCACTTCCTCACTCCACGAATCAACCTCCACCATGCCGATGACCAGCCCTGCCCTCCGGCGGCTCCCCCGCCTGCGACTCCCTAGCACTCTGCGCCACTCATCCTCGACCCCGCGTCCACCGACGTCCGGGCCGCCGCCACCCGCCACACCAACACCAACACCAACACCAACACCCACACCCACACCCACCACCCCGGCAGTCGCGCGCTGGAGACGCATACCCTTCGTGGCCAGCGTGTCTTCGCGCCCCGTGACCTCGACCATATCGTTCCTGATCCTGCACGAGCTGACAGCCGTCGTGCCGCTGGTTGGCATCACCGCGTGTCTTCAATACACAGACCCGGTTCCACTGGACGCCGTGAACACATATCTCGTCACCTCTTTCACCTACGGCCTGGACAAGTTTGGCCGGTACTTTGCGAAGAAGGGATGGTTCGGGTTTGAGCTTGACGCGGACGGCAAGGTGGTGGGGAGCCTGGCTTGGGAGGGTGACGCTGATGGGGATGCGACGGCTGATATGAGTGATGAGGCGAGAGCGAGGTACAAACTCTTGTCTCATGTTGCATTGGCGTATGCACTCACCAAGGTACTACTGCCCATCAGAATCTACCTTTCGGCACTTGCAACACCGTGGTTTGCCAGCACTGTAACAAAAGCAGCGGCAGTTCTAAGGCCACGGAAAAAGACTACTCCGTCGAAACCATGATAAGACGAGAGAGGCACGTTGACATTCACATTGACATTCACACCATGTCAAAGAAAAAAAAAAATAGCAAACATCCCGGAAATGTTTAAAAAGTCAAGTACAGCGCAGAATCTGGCTTGCAGTTTAACTTGTTATATTCGTTGAGTCATTGCTAGCACAACCCCTCATATACATCTTTACGGATGCTAAAGGGACGCATTCAGCCACGATTTAGTTTTCTTTCGAAAAATAATCTAAGGCTTCTCGTAGACCCAGTCGAACTGAGAGCTCTTCCAGGAGATGACATCACCCTCGGAGAACCACAGGGCAATCTCCTTCTTGGCGTTCTCGACGGAGTCGGAGCCGTGGCAGACGTTGCGACCGACGTCAATGGCGTAGTCACCACGGATGGTGCCGGGGGCAGAGGCCAGGGGGTTGGTGGCACCCAGGATGGCTATCAGGCGTAATTAGTATGTGGAATGAACTTGATGTTGTTTGTCGTGGAAATTGACTTACTGCGGCCAGTCTTGACGGCATCACGGCCCTCCCAGACCATGGCGCAAATGGGGCCAGAGTTCATGTCTAGATTGACGTTAGTATGCGAACAGAGAAAGGACATGTATTAGTGGAAAGGAACAACTTACACTCAATCAGACCAGCGAAGAAGGGCTTGTCAGCCAGGTCGGAGTAGTGCTTCTCAAGGTGAGCCTTGCCGGGGGTGACCAGCTTGATGGCAGCCAGCTTGAAGCTACACGGTATCAATGTTAGCTTTGCTTCGTAATATAAGCCAAACGACGACAGGTGCTGACGGGTTTTACATACCCACGGGCCTCGAAGCGGGAGATGATGGGGCCGACCAGGCCACGCTAAGGTTGGGAGCATGTGTTAGACCAGGGTTATCTCTCCACAGTAATAATGGTAGGGTATGGGGGCTCGGAGCAAGGAAGGGCGGAGAATGTCATGGAACCCCGAAAACTCGACAAATTCCGAGGTGGACGATTATGAGTGGAGCCGGAGAAGGGGCAAAAATTTCGTACCTGGACGCCATCGGGCTTGATAGCAATGAAGCTACAGAGATGAATTGTTAGCGTTTTTGTAGGTGTGAAAGGGTGATATTGAGGAGTGAAGGTGGCGGCGTTGTATTGATTCATGCTCCTGATTACCCCGCCATTGTGGTCGGCCAACGGTGGGATGTATGGCAAGGTAGAGGAGCTCAAAGCTCAAAGCTTAGCAGCTACAGCAGCGGGCGTAGAAGCAATGAAGATGAACAGTAGTTTTGGTCCAAGGGCTTGAAATCAGGACATTGGCTGATCAATGGATGAGGCCGATGGCAACGCGGGGAGGGGAGGGGGGGGGGGGGGGGGTGGGGGGGTGTGGAAAAGGGAAAAAAATGGGAGAAGCCAAACACAAAAAGAAGAAATAGGGAAAGAAGGTGGGGAG
>JADILG010000250.1:14620-28757 GCA_017591655.1 Thielaviopsis populi
GGGGGAGGGAATGGGGGGGGGAGGGGGGGGGGGGGGGGGGGGGGGGGGGGGGGGGGGGGGGGGGGGGGGGCACGTCGTGAGTGTGGATAGAGGCAATGAAATGGGCAAGCTCAAGCTCATCAAGGAGAGCAAGACAGCGGGGATAGAAAGGGCATTATAACTTACGTCTGCTCGGTGGAGGACATTTTGGATAATGGGCGAGGCTGATGGGTCTCGATTGGTTTTTGATGGGTGATGGAAGTGGTATGGGAACTGGCGACGGTTTCTTGTAGGTTTTTATGGGCGGAAGGGGGAGGAGGAGGGGAAGCTGGAGGGGCAGGATTGGATCCACCGTATGGTTGGTCCTTGGCTGGTCTCTGGTTGTACAGCTGGGGCTGTTGAGGCTGCTGTTGGCCAGGGTGGGGCTGTTGAGGCGCTATGGGGACTGACCCCGCCTGGTAATACGGTTGCTGTTGCTGTTGCTGTGAAATTTGATCTCCCTGATTTTGGGCGTGGACGGAATGGACCGCCTGGGCCTGGGGTTGTACGGGCATCTGCGGTGATTCGGGAATGTGACCCTTGGGATGAGCTTGAGCTTGAGGAGCGCGGGGTTGCTGGTATTGGTCTCTAGTTTCGGCTTGAACAGGACCCTGAGCCTGCGAGGCGCGGTTATGGGATGAAGCTTGAGCTTGAGCTTGAGCCGGGGCATGAGATTGAATCGAATGCCCATGTTCTTGCGGAGCCTGGATGGGCGGCGGGACGTGCGGGAAGGCTTGAGCCTGGGCTTGGGCCTGAGCCTGAGCTTGCAATTGTTCCTGCCCCTGCAATGGCTGTTGATACTGGTGATTATGCGGGTGCGGCTGCATTTTGGGAATATCGGGATCTGGTATCCCGATCCCTCCCGTTCGTTCATAGTCAAAGTCATAGTGACTGATAGCCGTCGGTTGGGGCACGCTATGCATATTCACCTGCTGATTCTGTGTCTGCATCTGCATCTGCTGCGGGGTGCCGGCCCAAGGCACGAATGTCACATACAGGGCAAATGAAACAAACAGCAGAAGTAGTATTGGCGTGCTCAAGCCATTACCTTGCTGCGGATGCGGCATGTGCTGCTGGTACGGTGGAGGTGGTGGTTGTTGGTACTGCGGCTGTTGATGATGTTGATTTTGCCGTTGATTTTGCTGCTGCTGATGCTGCTGCTGGTCATTATACGGCCTACGATGCCGTTCGGCGTTGGATGGGTCCATATTTAAGGGTGCGCACTAGGTGCTTAAAGTGGGTCCTCCTGGAAACCCAACCACAGTAACCAGAGTAGGATTTCTTTTTTCTTCTCTTCTCCAGACGGCGATGTGATGAAATGTAGCAGAGCAGCGGCAGCGGCGTGGCTCAACTAACCCAGGATAGAACCAGATGTATGTGGCTACCTCTGCCAGAGATCCTTGAAAAGAGGTGCTCAGGGGAGACGATGCAGCAAGCTGGAAACACGAGCCAACCCAACTCGGGCCAGGCCAACTAGGCACGACAGAAGCAGACCAGGAAGAACCAACTGTATGGGTTGAAGATCCAGGGGGTGGGAGTGTTCTCGAGACCACGTCTGCAGGCGGATAGAGCAAGTTATTGGGACAAGTGCACCCTGGAGTGGTTGACGATATGGATGTATATCGTGACTGTGCGAGAAGGCGCGAACGAGGATGCTGGAGGCGCAAAACTCGGAATTAGAAAGTCTAGAAAAAAAACAAAGCAAAACAAACGCCAAACGAGATGCAAGAATGATATCGGCTGATGATGGATATATATGAAAAGTGCAGAAGCGTGCAGAATAGCAGCAGAGAAGCAACGAAAGAAGAGCCAGGGGAAGAAAGGGACAGCAGCAAGTATAAGAGGAAAAGGAGCGAACAAAACAGGCGTTTTTTCCCCCCCGAGCTCGAAATCAAAGACAATCGCGCAAGAAAGCAAAAGTCAGGGGAGCAAAAAGAACAGAATAGACGAGAGGAAAGAAAAAAAACCTTCAATTTTGATGGACTTGTAAAGCGAGCGAGCGCCAGGGGACGAAAAAAGATCCGATCGGTTGGCAACATATTAAGTCAGTGTGTTTTTTTGTCACGATTTTCCTTGTGGAATTTACTGCAACTCCATCTTTTGTGTGTGTGTGTGTTTCTTTGATACAAGACTGGTACTTGTGTGCTCACATTTGATGGGAGCTTAACTGCATCTCCAGACAGACAGCGCAGGACAACAAAGTCGACAAAAGTTGCTCTCGACAAGAAATGCCATGTCATGCCATGGACAGACGATACACAGGGGACAAAGACATTCTTCTCTGCTTTCTGCTCTCTGCTTTCTTCTCTCTGCTCTCTACACAATGCGAATTAGGGCAGGATTCGGGGCATTTCGCCTCTGTAACGGACAAGCCCTAGCCCGCTAAAGCCCACCAAAGCCCGCTAAATACCGCCCAAGACCGCTAATCATTCTTCAGACAAAGCGCAGGCGTGAAGTGAAATAAAGAGTTGCAGGTTTCCACAAATCGTCACAGATAATTAAGGACCCCCCCTCCCCCATTGCTTGGCAGGCCCTACCAGAACAAAATTTCCAGGTCATTCTACTTTTCCACTGGCTTGTTTCCCTTGTCGCTGGCCACAGGTGCTTGGCTTGGCGTTCTTCTTTTAATAACTTGCGCATGTAGGTACTTGTGTATCAGACATTGTCAGCCCGCTACATGCATACGAACTACACCCTATCCTCCCTTGTAGTGCACAGCCAGCCAGTCAGTCAGCCATCCAGCAGCAGAAGCAGAAGCAGAAGCAGAAGCAGCAGCAGAAGCAGAAGTACAAGATAACCACATACATACACACGTCTGCATGTCAACAACCACTGCAACGCCCTGTCTTGACTGCTCCCTGCCGTCGGCCCATTGTCCCGCATGAAGCAGGTGGTTGTCATACTACCTAAATAACCCGTTGAAACTTCCATTCCGCTGTCACACGCTGGTTCACGACATCTTTGTGCTTGGTGATTGCGGCCTGTGTCACGATACTACCCTAAACAAAATATCATACAGAGTGAGCCGGGCATGTTCGCGCAAGTCTCGAATACCTACCTGGTACTTGGGGTGGGCGGCGGAAGAGGGGGAAAGAAAAAAAGAAATACACTGTAAATATCTAACCAGGTAAAGAATAACAAAGTCTAATTACTAACACGCAAAGAAAAGCCTACAAGAAGCCTACACAACGGCAGATTGCTAAATAACCGGGAAACATCGTAAACAAGACAAACATAACATTGGAAAATGGGCCGGTTGCAGGGCGTGCGTCCTTTCCTGGGCAACCTTTAAACCAGACTGCCATCGGGCATAACATTCATCTGCTTGTTTTCCGACTGTGTGCGTGCGCGTGGCCTGTTCCAGAAACGTCGACTAGTACTCGACATCTTACTCATCGTAGTCGTCATCCGACGAATGCCAGGCCCGTCGTGAATCGAGTTTTGCTCCATGCTTGCGCGAGGATACATTGCGCCAGTCTGATGGCTTTCTTGTTGCGCCAGCGAGCTTGAATCAACATTCGTGCCTCTGCGCATTCGGATATGCGATCCATGGTTTGATCCGGATACAGAGTTCCATCGGTTAGGTGGGTGTTCCCCTTTGCGCATGGAATAAACATCCTGGAAATCATCAAAGGGCACGTGTTGTCGGAGCGTCGGGAGCCGTTCAATTGCAGACCGGTTATCCGATGTGTTTTGTTGGTTGCTTTCGTGGGTGAAGCGCTCATAGTCCGTGTTGCCGGATGCCAAGTTGCGCGGCTCATGATCCGGCTGGCGGCGCGTTCCGTGAGGAGAAGCATTGTCATCATCGCGAGCAAATGGAGGAGGGCCGTGAGTACCCTTATTGTCCGTGTACTTCCAGTACACAGGGTTCTCTGCACTACCACCAGGCTGGCTCCTGAACGGAGGCTGGATACCGACTTCACACATCTGCTGCATGAGCTCTGTAAGGAAGCGGTTATGACGACTCAAACGGAGAAGCTCATTCTGAAAGTTGCTCTTATGGAAGAAGATGAAGTTGACTGTTGCCGACTGCATGTCGTCCAAAGTGCGCACTTCGGTGAGGATACGGGCCTGATAATCGCGGCGGTTGGCATCGACAAACAGCATCATGCGCTCCTTGAGTTTCTCAATTTGGGCTTGAGTAGTTCCAAAGCGAACCTGGAGCGAGACGACATCGGCAAGCGCATTACTGCGGCGTTGGTTAAGAATGAAAAGGGTGTTGAGAATAGAGTTGGGTGCCTGTACAATGTGGCCCTCCATCTTCTTGAACTCTGTGTACCACAGTGAAATTTCAGTCACATAGTAATCATCGCCACGGCCCAAATTACCAGAGTTTCCGTAGACGGTGACACGGTCACCAACATCAAAGGGGTGTTTGACAAACACAAAGACCAAGGATTGCAGGAACTCTTGAGTCGTGGCCTGCAACAGCCAGCTGAGACCCAGAATCGTAGTACCAGCAGAAGTCAGAGCAGCAGCAGCCGAGCCGGAAATGATGGATACGAAGACAAGAATGGAGATAATGAGGACGATTCCAACCAGCACGCGGTCCAACTTGTTAATGACGGAATCCAGATCCTTGAGAGAAGCTGCAATCGCCTTCTTCTCCAAGTGAATTTCGTAGCAAACACCCTCGAACTCTTCCATAGAGATATCGCCGTTCATGTCTTTGTCGAACAGAGCAAAGGCCGCCTCGGCCTCTTCCTCGTCTTCGAAAATGACTTTAAAATCCTCCAGATACACCAGGCGGTCCTCGTCATCCAGACTAGGGAATTCTTGGATCGCAGAAGACTTTTCGTGGACACTGTTTTGTGCATCGCCTCCGTTGATGGTACCGTCATTAGTCGGCTCGTTCGAGAGATCCCTGTCAGCGCCAAGATTCTCCATGTTGTGTGAATGAAGGCCCTTCAGACTTCGGTACAGAATACGAGCGAGGGCTCGGGAATGGTGAGCACTGCGAAGAAGTTCACCGACAACTTTGCGAGGATGATTGCTGTTTGCCTTGCGTCCCATAAAATCGTTGCCAATTCTGCCGGCAACATTACCAACCTTGCCCCAGGCAGCACGCGCATTCTCACGCATGGCGTGGAGTGGGGTACGGAAGCCAGAGCTGTTGGGGCGGCTGTTGACAGGTCTCCAGATGGAGTCCATGGGGTGGAAGTGTGACTTGGAGTGCTCGTAGAGACGCACGAGCTTGGAAACGTCATCCTTGTTTTGCACAATGCGGACAGCATACGTTCGCTGATGAAAAGAACCAGCAATCCATTGGATGCCAATCTTCTCAAGAAGGTTGAGGCAGGACAGAACAAAGGTGGAGATAATGACCCTGATAACAACCTTGATCCAATCTAGGTCCTTGCGATCTTCTTCGGTCGTAGTAGGAACGCGATGGTTTTCAAGTATAGCCTTGGTGGAAACCAGAATGGCGAGCATCCATAAGAACAGAGCAGTATGCAGTTCCAAGTCCCGGCCAATGTCTTTCCACTTCTTCGGGTTGACAGACCCCATCATAGAGGCAATGCCCTTAAAGATGTAAGGCATAAGACTGGTTACCATGCGTGCAAGCCACAGCGACCCCCACATGATCTCCAGCCAAATACCAAACCACTCGAGGTACACTCCATCATCACCGCCAACGGCATGATCCTCGGGCTTGAAGGCATACTTGCCAATCATAACCGGAATGAGCAGGATGGCGGCACCAGGAGCGGCGTAAAAAATATAGCGAAAGATGCGAGGGAACTTCTTCAGCCATATCCACAGTCTGTACAAGATGGCGCTAGAATCCGGTGCAGGCTGAGGGGGAGGCTTTACTGTAGACAAAATGGCGTCGCTGTTGGGATTGTAGTGGGTATCATCGTCGTCGGGCGGAGGCTGTCTAGATCCTATACGTTGAAGCTCTTGTTCGCGACTAGAGACCATTTGCTCTGTGCGCAGCATTTCCAATTCATCGTGAAGTCGCATTTCGTGAGATCGTCGAACTTCGGCTTGAGCCACAGGGTCGGGCAGATGCTGAGCTGTAGTAGTCGGAGCAAGAGGCTGCATTCCCATGGAGGGGACAATACCAGCAGCTTTAAGATCCGCATGTTGTTGATGGTAGGGATGCGGGCTTATAGGGCTGCTGGGTGAGAGGTGATTGTTTGGCGAAACGGCGGGAGAATGAAGAGTAGGAAGCGCAATCTGCGGTGGCCGAGGGTGGGAAGAGGCAGAATGCTTCTCGGGTGGCACGTTGTCTATGTCATCGTGTATTTGAATATCTGGACTTTGGTTATGCGACATGTTGTTGGCTGCAGAATTGACGCAGATATGACGAATGGAGAAAAAGCGAGAAAATCGAGACAAAACGCACGGTGTACAGTAGTAGCACACGGCAGCAAGTGTATTGTATGGCACGGGTGTACCTGGCCTGATGGCTGTGTGTAGCTGCAGCTAGCCAAGTAAAAATACTTTTGGCGATGTTTGAAAGTCTGACAGGTTTCAGTCAAACGTCAGACACGCAAGCGGCGGAGAAAGCAGCCAGCGTATGTCGAGTACACAACTGCCGGGTATGGTGTAGGTGGTTTCGGCAAGTATAGTTCCGCACAGAAAATATACAAGTAAATGGAAAATGGCGCAGTGAGACGAATTGAATTGAACGATGGTAGGATAGATGGAGATGGCGTCAAGATAGTAGTAGTGCGACAGACAGACAACCAATGGCCACGGTCGGAATGTGTGCAGTCGCAAAGGAAGAATTCTGGAAGAGAGAATTGGAACTTGTTTTTTTTCCACCTCGAAAGGGCGGCTTGCGGGCTGGGTAAGCAAGCCAACAGGGCCAAGTCGGGGCAAAAAAAAATGGAAGACGAAGGGAAGGGCTGGCAGGACAGAATGTGTCACGAAGAAAAGAGAAGAAAAGAGAAGAAGAGGAAGAGGAAGAGGAGGAGGAGGAGCAGAAGGAGAATGGACTGTCGCGACTTCTTGGATGTGACGAGCAGGTGCAGTACAGTCTTTTTTTTTCTGCTTTGCAACTAAAAGAAGTAATTACCAAAGTGTGCAGTGCAGATGGAACAGAAGAGAAACGAATGGACAGTCGCAATGACCAAGGAAGAAAAGATACAACGGTACAACGGTACAGCGGTATAGTAGAGCGGGAGCTTGGTGGGAGAAGACGAAGAAAGAAGAAAGAAAGAAAGAGAAATAAAGAAAGAGCGTGGGACTACCCGAGCAGCGACGCAATGGCGATATATGAAGAGGGTTTGATTGAGGAAGGGGTTTGTAGTTTTGTTTATGGGGCCCCATCTTCAACTTGCCATCGACACACACTGCAAACCGCAATTACACCGAGCTCTCGCATTTTATCGTATTTTATCGCTTTTCATTTTATCGCGGCCGTCCTGCCGTGTCGTGTCGTGTCTTGCCTTCCATTCCCTGGCTAGTGGATGATAAGCCAATCCTTCCATGGTTGAGCCGCTGTGCTCTTCCTTCCCCTCTCTTCCCCTCTAGACCCTCCCAGTAACTGTGCTGCAGAATCCCGCATCCACGCAGAACGCCACGCCACACCACGCAAAAATACTGGCAAAATACGAAGACCTTCTTCCTACGGCTCAACGGGAACGGGGGGCTGCCGACGACCGGGGACCGCAGCCATGGATGGCGAATGCCGCGCCAGTCAAAAGTATGTGGACCATCAGAGTACCACCCAACGCAAAACAGGCCAGTTTGAGGTTACTGATACTACGCCAGCACTACGCTGATATCGCCATCGCCGCTGCAGGTAAGCCAGTCACCATGCCAATTGAATGTGAACACCGGTCTTGCCTTTCCCTTTCTTTCCCCTCTCCTGCCCTTCCCTTTCCTGCCCTGCCATCCGACACCTGATACCAGACATCTTGCATCAGACTGCTTTGTTCCATGCCCGTGATCCATCTGCCGCCACTGTCGTCACCGATACCTTGTCACTCGAGCTGACCAGCCAAGCAATTCCACACTCCGTATTTTGGCTGCTACACTTGCCACTCCAATTAATATTGCGAATATGATCTGCTAATTTGCCTGCTTCCCATGTTTTTTTTTTCGCGCGGGGGAAAACGGGCAGAGGGATATGGGGGGCAGTACCCGTTGAAATACCTGAAAACTTTGCACACACAGCTCAGCTGCTCATCGAGCTTTGATACCCAGGAGAAACGCACTTTCGTCACCAACGTGTACAGAGCTTTGGCATTGGCTGTCCGCCTGCAGCTGCCAAAACAGCCTGGTTTTCGACCCAGCAAGCTTCTATCTATCCTCGACACAAGCTGTTCTCGTTACGGCCGCTGATAACGACGTGTCCGGCTCGCGCTTTACATCGAACAATCAATTACATATAAGCTGGAACAAAGGAGCTTACAAGATTTCAACCAAACAAGATTACAGCCCAAGCTATACTTGAGGCTCACGTTCTAGCGCTCATTGTCATCATCGTGCGGCTACTCCGCGCAATAGCACGGCGTTAGGGTCTCGCTGTGTGCATATTCAGCCCTGAACTAGCAGCGCCAGTTACAAGCAACAAAGCGTCGCAGAGTCGCTGCACGAACACAAGCATGGCCCTCGACACCTGGCAGTCAGAAAACCTACGTTCTGCAAGAACCTGTATACAGACTCACAATGCGTGGTCTGATCACGGTTGAAGAGGTACGACAATGTGTGCCTCCTGCGTTGTGCTTGAGGACAAAATATAGACTGCATGAACAGGATCAAGCACGGCCCTTTGGTCAGAATAAGAGGATGGATGTGGCTAATTGTGTCCCATTGTGCGTCCCCTTGCTGATTTGACGGCTTTGGCACTTGATTACAAGCGGCCTGCTCTTTTGAAAACGTTTCTCCTGATGAGGTCGTCCTTTGCATGGTCAAGAAAAAGCTAAACAGCAGTTAGGCAATGAAGCTGAAGCTAACATGTGCTATACGCCCTGCCTCCCCCCAAGTACAGTGCAGTTCTAGGCTCTTGTCACAGCTTGGCACCATGTCAGTTCAGTTGCAATCACAGTTCCTATCGCCATTTATTTCCTTTTGATTGGCGAGCCTCTGTTTCAGACCCTGTCTTGCCATCGAGGTGAGGCTTGAGGCTCTCTCAACTCCATGTTGACAGCCCCTGAGACGTGCTTCTTCTCTTTGTCTCGTACCAGCACTAACAAAAGGAAAATGCCCGCACTCTAGATCCTCCCCTAGCATCCTGCCACCAACCTCAAAGCCTCCCCATGACACGTCCTCTCCGGCGAATCACCTTGACTAGAGCTTTCTTTCTTTTAGCTTCATCAGGGCATTGCTGACTGCTAGCCAACTCCCGCCCTTACGTGAAAACTCTGCAAGCCCAGGGCCTAGAATATTCTTCTTTCTCCTTTTCTGCACCATGCCTCTAGCCACAGCCCACGCAGACCGATGTGCCCTGGCGTGTGAGATATTGACCTTTTGCGGCCTGCATTTCTCAATTGTTTACTTGCTTTTCTCGTCAGCCATGGATCGTAGTTGATTCCTTCTCGTTGAGCTCGTGGCACCCTTGGGCGCTCGCTTCGTGACAAGAATAGAAGCATGTCCAAGAACAGCGTGAATCCCTTCCAGGTCAGATAAAAATGGGCGATAACCGCTTGAGGGAAGTCTTTTTAGCACTATAAACAAATGTGAATTAAATCAATCAAGAGAACAGGAAACACAAAGATCAATGCACACCTGGGCATCATGGTTGACTCCCAAGTACCATACACATGCGTTAGCCCGCAAAAGAATCCATATGCATACATACTTCAACTTCTACCCATCTTCGCTAAAGTTCCATCGTGTCTACATGCAGATCCAGGCCCCTTAAACACCCACCACCTTACACGGTAATGGTCCAGTCAGCGCCAATCCGGGCTCCGACCCGACCAATGACTGCATAAGCAGCACGAGAGCCCTCAGCTTTGGTATACTTCACACTAGCTGACCAGCTCTTTCCATCCGATTTCACCGTAACATGCTCCTTGTTCCACGCCTCGGGAGCACCAACAACCACAATCTTGTCGACCGCAACGGGCGCCATGTTCTTGAGCCATGCCCCGGCCTTGACAGCCTTGGCGCTACGGCCTTCAGCATCAACCGACGAAATGGTATCTTTGCTAAAGGTAAACTTGCGATGGATGTACTGGCCTGACGTGTACTCGAATGAATCTCCATCGTCAACGTACAACTCGCCTTCGGCAACACCTGCCTTGGAAACCGTGACAACCAAAGTGTAGTCATCATACTGCATGAGCTGACTTGAGCGCCGAGGGATATCACGACGGGGGATGACATGGCCGCCCTGCATTAAGACAGGAATTCTCTCCATGGGGGCGGGAAGCGTAACCTTGGAACCCTTTTGGGTCGGCATAACATCATACGTAAAGTAGTCGAAATAGACCTCATCATCGGGGATGTAAATCTCAACAGTGGCCTGGTCTTTTTCAACAACAGGCTTGGCAAGAATTCCATACGAGCCCAGGAAAAGTTGGTCATCAACGGCAAACGAGCCTTCATCATCAGGGTTCGTGTAGTACATGGGACGCACAATAGGGCTTGCGTCCTTGCTGGCCTCATAAAAGGCAGTGTACCATGCAGGCATCAAGGCATAGCGAAGACGAAGGGCAGCCGTGATGATAGGAGTGTACTTCTCGCCAGCCAGATAGGGTTCACGACGTCGAGAATCGATGTGGGCATGACCACGGAAGAAGGGATACCAGATACCCGCCTGGTACCAACGAGCAAGAAGATCCTTGTCAGGGTTTCCGAAGAAGCCACCAACATCAGCACCGGCAAAGGGGAAGCCGGAAATACCTTGGCTCAGAACCATGGGAATCGAGGCAGCCAAATGACCCCAATCAGCTTGGTTGTCACCCGTCCACATGGCACCCAGGCGCTGCGAGCCGGCAAAGAAGGAACGGGTGAGGACAAATGGCCGACGAGACTCGCCCTTCTTGCGCGTGTTCATACCCAGTTGGGTGGCATTCTGCAGAGTCATACCCATCAGGTTATGGACATCGCGATGCTCCCAGCCTCCGTAGTGAAGGTTGTCCTTAGGCATGGTGGTCTCGGGGCCGTTAAAAACCGAAGGCTCGTTCATGTCGTTCCAAATAAACGTGTTCTCCATGCTGCCCTTGAATCTGTCGTACTTGAAAAGGGAACCCCACCATTCGCGTGCAGCGGGACTGAAAGTATCAACCCAAAACGAAGAACCAGGCCAACACCAGCCCTCAAAGATTTTGCCCTCTTTGTTATGGACAGCAAAATCTTTCTCTTTCAACTCCTTGACAACCTCGTAGTTATCAACGTTCTTGATATGGGGGTCAATAATTGTGACAAGCTTACGGCCATGAGAGTCCAGCTGCTTGCCCATAGAAATAGGATCGACAAACGTATCGGGGTTCCAAGAGAAGTACTTCTTGTCGTCAGTGTACTCAATGTCCAGCCAGATGACATCGTAAGGAATCTTGGATTTGTCCATGCGACGGTCGACATCCTTGACGTCTTCATCTGAGACATAGTTCCAGCGACATTGGTGGTAACCCAAGGAGAAGCTTTGAGGCAGAGCGGTAAAGCCGGTCAGTTCACCGTAGGATTTGAGAACGTCATGAGGAGTAGGGCCCAAAAAGATGAAAAGATCCATAAGGCCGCTCTCTGAGATCCAGTGAGAAGAGGTAGTTGTTTTGGTGCCAGCACCTAGCGCCATATCATTGGTTGTGGATTGCTTGGTAACGTCAACCCAGGTCTCGGCAGCGTTCAGCCAAAAGACACCAACGGTCGAGTCCTTCTTGTGGGCTTGCATAAAGGGAATAGATCCGTAGAGAGTCATGGGACTGTCCAGAACATACTCAAACACGTCGGCATTATAAAGACGGAAGGGCTCGCTGTATTTGCCCTCGCCACCTCGAGTCTCCTTAAGAGAGAGAGGGCCCGCATGCGAAGGGATACCATAGACATGTTCAAAGCCAGGGAAAGTAATATCAAGAGCGACACTCTCGGGTCCACGAGGCTTTGAGTCGGTGTTTCCACCAAACGTCTCGTCCCACCAGGTGCTTTGATCCTCGTTGTCAGTGCCGTCTTCCGTAGGCGCATCAGTCTTCGGACGCCAATGCTCCATGTTCATTAAGCCTCGATCGTTTAGCTTGATCTGAGTTGCACCCTCACGCTTGAAATCAATGGTGAAAGGTGAGAAAGAAATGTGTGCCTCAAAGGTCGACTCGGGGCCGAATTTGACAATGACTTTGCCCTGGTCCTTTTCAGCGACAGCGGCCTTCTTGTCTAAAGTAAGGCCGCTGACAATGACGAACTGTTCAGCCTCGTTGTAGCGCTCCTTGCGCGCCTTGCTGTCATGGCGAAGTTCGATGTCTTTCTTTTGGCGACGCTCCTCGTCTAAAGTCACACGGGCCGTGCCGGTCTCGTGGAATGAGACAGTCAGAGGAAGACGGACAGTGTCGGGGTTGTTGGAAACAGTCTTTAGAACAGTGGCCTGAAGCTGGCCGTCGACAAAAGTTACGGATTCGGGAAGGATATCGTAGGGCGAGGTCCAAGTTTGGCCCAGATCACGGGCTTTGTCGGCATAGTGTCTGTTGCGTTTGCAAAAGCCGGCTTGGTCGCACTTTTTGAAATCGTGTTCCTTGACAGCGTCTATTACAGCACGCGGAATGTTAGCATATGCGGCGCATTTCAGGAAAGTCGAGTCCTTGCTGCTGTTTCTCTGTACATACCGGCCGGCGAGATTCCCAAGCCCGACAGTACGCCGACTATGGCGATAGCCGTCGTGGTCCAGCTCGACGATGATGCAGATGTCCGCATGGTGGCTCGGGCTTGTGTGTTCTTTCCGTCTGGCTTGATGCACCGGGCAAACACACAGAATCAATTAGGGAAGATGTCGATACACCATAAGATCCAGGCTATGAGGTGTAGATAAGATGAGGGTAAAATAGGATCACAAGGACGTCGTACTGCCTGTCTCAAGCTCTTCTATTTGGAAATCCGGGGTACGATTTAACTCGGGGGCCAGTCAGTTTGAAAGCAAGCTGTCCCGTTGAGCTCCTCAGGAACCACCTTTGAGGTCCCAATGCGGCCTAGCCTCAGAGCATGGTCCATTTATGATAAGATAAGGCTAATAGCTATATGCCGATATTTAGCCGACAACTACACCCCGCCACCCAGGCGATGCGATGTTGAGCTGTTTGTTGCTTGAATACTGCATGTAATTGGAGAATATGTTGTTTTAGATTGAAATTCAGGCTTTCAAGTAATATATCATGCAATCACGAGAACGGTGTTGACACTTCTCGTATACGTAGAGAAACTAGTGACCCAGGGTTATGTGTATCTATACCCTAATAAATGTCACCACAATTCAAGGAATGTTCGTGCAATATGTAGCACCAACTAGAGGAAGTTACCACAAGGAAATCCGAGCATGACTAATCACTTATGACTCGATGACGATCAGTCAATCTTCAATCAATCGTTCGTCATCGACTTCCAATGCTTGACATCTTCTCTCTACACTTCTCTACACTTCTCATCCGCTTCTCATCCGCTTCTCTTATCCCCTTCAGCTTGTCCCACGCTTCCATGAACGGCCGCTCTCCCCCTCACTCACATCAGAGACATTACACCATTTCCCGTCTTCTAAAAACGAGGTCAAAACCTTGCATGGAGCTGGCCATAGCCGATCCAACTCTGCCGCCCAACAGCAGTCCGCTCGTCCTTCAGTGCCCCCTGTCCAATTCTGGGCGTTCTTTTGACGCTGTAATCGGGCGTACATTCAGCTGGTTTTCTTTCGGGTAGCAGTCCTGCGCTTGACTGGACTTTGAGGTAGACTGGAAAATGAGCCTCGTGAAATATGTGTTTCTTTTCTTTTCTTTCCTTAATCCTTCTCTTCATCGACCGTCGACTACCATCCAGATGCGCGCAGTCAAGCCGCGAAGTAAAGCCTTGATGTCTTGATGGAAGCCTAGTGCGCTTCTGTTTCATCTACATATCTTACTAGTCTTCTTTTGACCCCCCCCCCCCCCCCCCCCCCCCCACACTGCCATTTCAACAAAAAATGATGTAAGATGACTACTCATTTTCTCAATTATTTTCTTTCCATCCATTTGCTAAAAGTGTAAAGGTA